>SOZL01000182.1:0-24327 GCA_009733165.1 Naja naja | reverse complement strand
GTTAGCCCAAGGCATATCTCAAATGTTGGGTAGAACTCAATTCAGCCAGAAAGCATAACCTTTGACAGAGCTCAGATTTCAAAATAAATCATTTTCATGTTCCCCAGGGTGGAAATATTGAAAATCCACTTCATTTTAGATCCGAGCTTTCCTGAGGAGTTACCCAAGGCATATCTCAAAACTGTAGAACTCAATTCAGCCAGAAATCATAACTTTTGACAGAGAGCTCGGATTTCGAAAATAAATTCATTTTCATGTTCCCAGGGTGGAAAATGTTGAAAATACTTCATTTTGGGATCTGAATTCTCCTGAGGGTTAGCCCAAGGCAATCTCAAAATGTTGGGTAGAACTCAATTCAGGCAGAAACATAACTTTTATTCAGAGCTTGGATTTGAAAAATACTTCATTTTCATGTTCCCCAGTGGAAAACTTTGAAAATCCACTTCATTTTCGATTGAGCTTTTCCTGAGGAGTTATCCCAAGGCATATCTCAAAATGGTGGGTAGAACTCAATTCAGGCAGAAAACATTACTTTGAAGCAGAGCTCGGATTTGAAAACACTTCTTTTCATATTCCCATGGTGGAAAACATTAAAAATCCACATCATTTTCGATTCTGGGTTTTCCCTGAGAGTTTACCCCAGGCAATCTCAAAATGTTGGGTAGAACTCAATTCAGCCAGAAACATAACCTTTGACAGAGAGCTCGGTTTCAAAATAAACTCATTTTCATGTTCCCCAGGTGGAAAAGTTTGAAATCCACTTCATTTTAGGTCCGGCCTTCCCTGAGGAGTTCTCCCAGGCATATCTAAAATGTAGGTAGAACTCCATTCAGCCAGAAAACATAACTTTTGACTCAGATTTTGATTTCGAAAAGACCCTAATTTTCATGTTCCCCAGGGTGGAAATCATTGAAAATCCACTTCATGTTTGGGATCTGAGCTTTGCCTGAGGAGTTAGTACAGGCATATCTCAAAATGTTGGGTAGAACTCAATTCAACCAGAAATCATAACTTTTGACAGAGAGCTCAGATTTCAAAAAAAAACTCATTTTCATGTTACCCAGAGTGGAAAATGTTGAAAATCCACATCATTTTCATTCGGGGTTTTCCCTGAGAAAGCATATCTCAAAATTTGGGTAGAACTCATTTAGGCAACACATAAAAATACCTTTTGACTCAGAGCTCGATTTTGAAAACTTCATTTTCATGTTCCCCAGGGTGGAAAACGTTGAAAATCCACTTCATTTTAGATTTGAGCTTTTCTGAGGAGTTATCCCAAGGCATATCTCAAAATGGTGGGTAGAACTCAATTCAGCAGAAAACATAACTTTTGACTCAGAGCTCGGATTTCGAAAAGAAGCTTATTTTCATGTTCCCCAGGTTGAAAATATTGCAAATCTACTTCATTTTAATCCGGCTTTCCTTGAGGAGTTAGCCCAGGGCATATCTCAAAATTTGGTAGAACTCAATTCAGCCAGAAATCATAACTTTTGACAGAGAGCTCGGATTTCAAAATAAACTCATTTTCATGTTCCCCGGGTGGAAAATGTTGAAATCCACATCATTTTCAGATCTGAGCCTCCCTGAGGAGTTAGCCCAGGCAAATCTCAAAATGTTGGGTAGAACTCAATTCAGCCAGAAACATAACCTTTGACAGAGAGCTCGGATTTCAAAAATAAACTCATTTTCATGTTCCCCAGGGTGGAAAATTAAAATCCACTTCATTTTCGATCCAGGTTTCCTTGAGGAGTTACCCCAGGCATATCTCAAAATGTTGGTAGAACTCAATTCAGTAGAAACATAACTTTTGACTCAGAGCTCGGATTTAGAAAAACATTTCATTTTCATGTTCCCCAGGTGGAAAACGTTGAAAATCCACTTTATTTTCAGACCTGGCTTTCCCTGAGGAGTAGCCCAAGGCAATCTCAAATGTTGGGTAGAACTCAATTCAGCAGAAAACACAACTTTTGAAGCAGAGCTCGATTTCGAAAATACTTCATTTTCATGTCCCCAGGGTGGAAAACTTTAAAATCCACTTCATTTTCGATCTGAGTTTTCCCTGAGGAGTTACCCAAGGCATATCTCAAAATGTTGGGTAGAACTCAATTCAGCAGCCAGAAACATAACCTTTGACAGAGAGCTCGATTTCGAAATAAACTCATTTTCATGTTCCCCAGGGTGGAAATGTTGAAAATCCACATCATTTTCGTCCCGGTTTTCTTGAGCAGTTACCCAAGGCATATCTCAAAATGAAAGTAGAACTCAATTCAGCCAGAAAACATAACTTTGACTCAGAGCTCGGATTTCAAAAAATACTTCATTTTCATGTTCCCCAGGGTGGAAAACGTTAAAAATCCACTTCATTTTCGGATCTGAGCTTTCCTGAGGAGTTAGCCCAAGGCATATCTCAAAATGTTGGGTAGAACTCAATTCAAACAGAAAACATAACTTTTGAAGCAGAGTTCGGATTTCGAAAATAAACTCATTTTCATGTTTCCATGGTGGAAAATGTTAAAAATCCACATCATTTTCAATCTGAGTTTTCCTTAGGAGTTATCCCAAGGCATATCTCAAAATGTTGTAGAACTCAATTCAGCCAGAAACATAACTTTTGACTCAGAGCTCGGATTTGAAAATAATTTCATTTTCATGTTCCCCCGGTGGAAACGTTGAAAATCCACTTCATTTTCAGATCTGGGCTTTCCCTGAGGAGTTAGCCCAAGGCATATCTCAAAACATGGGTAGAACTCAATTCAGCAGAAAACATAACTTTTGAGCAGAGCTCGGATTTGAAAAACATTCATTTTCATGTTCTCCATGGTGGAAAACGTTGAAAATCCACTTCATTCGATCTGGGCTTTCCCTGAGGAGTTAGCCCAAGGCATATCTCAAAATGTTGGGTAGAACTCAATTCAGCCAGAAATCATAACCTTTGACAGAGAGCTCGGATTTCAAAATAAACTCATTTTCATGTTCCCCAGGGTGGAAAATATTAAAAATCCACATCATTTTCGATCCAGGTTTTCCTTGAGGAGTTACCCCAAGGCATATCTCAAAATGTTGGTAGAACTCAATTCAGTAGAAACATAATTTTGACTCAGAGCTCGGATTTCGAAAAACATTCATTTTCATGTTCCCCAGGTGGAAAACTTGAAAATCCACTTCATTTTCGGGTCTGAGGCTTCCCTGAGCAGTTCTCCCAAGGCAAATCTAAAATGATAGGTAGAACTCCATTCAGCCAGAAACATAACTTTTGACTCAGATTTTGGATTTGAAAGACCCTATTTTCATGTTCCCCAGGATGGAAATCATTGACAATCCCCTTCTGAGCTTTGCCTGGAGTTAGTACAGGCATATCTCAAAATGTTGGGTAGAACTCAATTCAACCAGAAATCATAACTTTTGACAGAGAGCTCAGATTTCAAAAAAAAACTCATTTTCATGTTACCCAGGGTGGAAAATGTTGAAAATCCACATCATTTTCGATTCGGGGTTTTCCCTGAGGTTACCCCAAGGCATATCTCAAAATTTGGGTAGAACTCTATTCAGCCAGAAACATAACTTTTGACTCAGAGCTTGGATTTCGAAAAATACTTTTCATTTTCTGTTCCCCGGGTGGAAATCTTTGAAAATCCACTTATTTTCGGATCTGGCTTTGCCTGAGGAGTTAACCCAAGGCATATCTCAAAATTGGGTAGAACTCAATTCAAGCAGAAAACATAACTTTTGACTCAGAGCTCGTTTCAAAAGAAGCTTCATTTTCATGTTCCCAGGGTGGAAATTATTGAAAATCTACTTCATTTTAATCTGAGCTTTCCTGTGGAGTTAGCCACAGGGCATATCTCAAAACTTGGGTAGAACTCAATTCAGCCAGAAATCATAACTTTTTACAGAGAGCTCGGATTTTGAAAATAATTCATTTTCATGTTACCCAGGTGGAAAATTTAAAATACATCATTTTTGGATCTGAGCTTTCCTGAGGAGTTAGCCCAAGGCAAATCTCAAAATGTTGGTAGAACTCAATTCAGGCAGAAAACATAACTTTTGAAGCAGAGCTCGGATTTCGAAAAACACTTCGTTTTCATATTCTCCATGGTGAACATTAAAATCCACTTCATTTTCGATCTGGGGTTTCCCTGAGGGTTTACCCCAGGCATATCTCAAAATGTTGGGTAGAACTCAATTCAGCCAGAAAGCATAACTTGACAGAGAGCTTGGATTTCGAAAATAAACTCATTTTAATGTTCCCCAGGGTGGAAAATGTTAAAAATCCACATCATTTTCGATCCGGTTTTCCTTAGGAGTTACCCCAAGGCATATCTCAAAATGTTGGTAGAACTCAATTCAGGTAGAAACATAACTTTTGACCACTCGCATTTTGAAAAACATTTCATTTTCATGTTCCCCGGGTGGAAAACTTTGAAAATCCACTTTATTTTCGGATCTGGCTTTGCCTGAGAAGTTAACCCAAGGCATATCTCAAAATTGGTAGAACTCAATTCAGCAGAAAACATAACTTTTGACTCAGAGCTCGATTTCGAAAAAACTTATTTTCATGTTCCCCAGGTGGAAAATTTTGAAATCCACTTCATTTTAATCCGAGCTTTCCTGAGGAGTTAGCCCGGGCATATCTCAAAACTTGGTAGAACTCAATTCAGCAGAAAACTTTTAATTCAGTCAGAGCTTGGATTTTGAAAAACACTTCTTTTCATGTTCCCCAGGGTGGAAAACGTTGAAAATCCATTCATTTTAGATCTAGCTTCTTGAGGAGTTATCCCAAGGCATATCTCAAAATGTTGGGTAGAACTCAATTCAGGCAGAAACATAACTTTTGAAGCAGAGCTCGGATTTCGAAAAACACTTCATTTTCATGTTCCCCAGGTGGAAAACCTTAAATCCACATCATTTTCGATTCTGGTTTTCCTGAGAGTTACCCCAAGGCATATCTCAAAATGTTGGTAGAACTCAATTCAGCCAGAAAACATAACTTTGACAGAGAGCTCGGATTTGAAAATAAACTTCATTTTCATGTTCCCCAGGTGGAAAACTTGAAAATCCACTTCATTTTAGGTCCGGGCCTTCCCTGAGGAGTTACTCCCAGGCATATCTCAAAATGTTGGGTAGAACTCAATTCAGCCAGAAACATAACTTTTGACTCAGAGCTTGGATTTGAAAAACACTCATTTTCATGTTCCCCAGGTGGAAAATTGAAAATCCACTTCATTTTCGGATCGGAGCTTTCCTGAGGAGTTACCCCAGGGCATATCTCAAAATGTTGGGTAGAACTCAATTCAGCCAGAAATCATAACTTTTGACAGAGAGCTCAGATTTAAAAAAAAACTCATTTTCATGTTACCCAGGTGGAAAAATGTTGAAAATCCACTTCATTTTCATTCTGGGCTTTCCCTGAGGAAAGGCTATCTCAAAATTTTGGGTAGAACTCAATTCAGCCAGAACATACCTTTTGACTCAGAGCTCTGATTTCAAAAAAAACTTCATTTTCATGTTCCCCAGGTGGAAAACGTTGAAATCCACTTCATTTTCAGATCTGGGCTTTTCCTGAGGAGTTATCCCAAGGCATATCTCAAAAGTTGGGTAGAACTCAATTCAGGCAGAAACATAACTTTTGACTCAGAGCTCGGATTTCGAAAATAAACTTATTTTCATGTTCCCCAGGGTGGAAAATTTGAAAATCCACTTCATTTTCAGATCTGAGCTTTCCCTGAGGAGTTGCCCAAGGCATATCTCAAATGTTGGTAGAACTCAATTCAGCCAGAAAACATAACTTTTGACTCAGAGCTCGATTTCAAAAATACTCATTTTCATGTTCCCCAGGGTGGAAAATATTGAAATCTACTTCATTTTAATCTGAGCTTTCCGTGAGGAGTTAGCACAGGGCATATCTCAAAATTGGGTAGAACTCAATTCAGCCAGAAATCATAACTTTTTACAGAAGCTCCGATTTGAATAAATTCATTTTCATGTTACCCAGGGTGGAAAATGTTGAAAATACTATCATTTTGGATCTGAATTCTCCCTGAGGAGTTAGCCCAAGGCAAATCTCAAATATTGGGTAGAACTCAATTCAGGCAGAACACATAACTTTTAATTCAGAGCTTGGATTTTGAAAAATACTTCATTTTCATGTTCCCCAGGTGGAAAACTTTGAAATCCACTTCATTTTAGATTTGAGCTTTCTCTGAGGACTTATCCCAGGCATATCTCAAAATGGTGTAGAACTCAATTCAGGCAGAAAACATAACTTTTGAAGCAGAGCTCAGATTTCGAAAAACACTTCATTTTCATATTCTCCATGGTGGAAAACATTAAAAATCCACATCATTTCGATTCTGGGTTTTCCCTTAGGAGTTACCCCAGGCATATCTCAAAATGTTGGGTAGAACTCAATTCAGCCAGAAAGCATAACCTTTGACAGAGAGCTCGGATTTCGAAAATAAACTCATTTTCATGTTCCCAGGGTGGAAAAGTTGAAAATCCACTTCATTTTAGGGTCGGGCCTTCCCTGAGCAGTTCTCCCAAGGCATATCTAAAAATAGGTAGAACTCCATTCAGCCAGAAACATAACTTTTGACTCAGATTTTGGATTTGAAAAACCCTAATTTTCATGTTCCCCAGGTGGAAATCATTGACAATCCCCTTCATGTTGGGATCTGAGCTTTGCCTGAGAGTTAGTAGGGCATATCTCAAAATGTTGGGTGAACTCGATTCAACCAGAAATCATAACTTTTGACAGATAGCTCAGATTTCAAAAAAAAAACTCATTTTCATGTTACCCAGAGTGGAAAATGTTGCAAATTCACATCATTTTCAATTCGGGTTTTCCCTGAGGAAAAGCATATCTCAAATTTTGGGTAGAACTCTATTCAGCCAGAACACATACCTTTTGACTCAGAGCTCGGATTTCGAAAAATACTTCATTTTCATGTTCCCCAGGGTGGAAAACGTTGAAAATCCACTTCATTTTCAGATTTGAGCTTTTCCTGAGGACTGATCCCAAGGCATATCTCAAAATGGTGGGTAGAACGCAATTCAAGCAGAAAACATAACTTTTGACTCAGAGCTCGGATTTCGACAAGAAGCTTATTTTCATGTTCCCCAGGTTGGAAATTATTGCAAGTCTACTTCATTTTAATCCGAGCATTCCTTGCGGAGTTAGCACAGGGCATATCTCAAAACTTGGGTGGAACTCAATTCAGTCAGAAATCATAACTTTTTACAGAGAGCTCGGATTTCAAAAATAAACTCATTTTTATGTTACCCAGGGTGGAAAATGTTGAAAATACACATCATTTTCAGATCTGAGCTCTCCCTGAGGACTTAGCCCAAGGCAAATCTCAAAATGTTGGGTAGAACTCAATTCAGCCAGAAAGCATAACCTTTGACAGAAAGCTCGATTTCAAAATAAACTCATTTTCATGTTCCCAGGGTGGAAAATATTAAAATCCACATCATTTTCGATCCCAGGTTTTCCTTGAGGAGTTACCCCAAGGCATATCTCAAAACGTAGGTAGAACTCAATTCATGTAGAAGACCTAAATTTTGACTCAGAGCTCGAATTTAGAAAAACATTCATTTTCATGTTCCCCTGAGTGGAAAACGTTGAAATCCACTTTATTTTCAGACCTGGGCTTTCCCTGAGGACTTAGCCCAGGCAAATCTCAAAATGTTCAGTAGAACTCAATTCAGGCAGAAAACATAACTTTTGAAGCAGAGTTCGATTTCGAAAACACTTCATTTTCATATTCTCCATGGTGGAAACCTTTAAAATCCATCATTTTCGATTCTGGTTTTCCCTTAGGAGTTACCCCAAGGCATATCTCAAAATGTTGGGTAGAACTCAATTCAATTCAGCCAGAAAGCATAACCTTTGACAGAGAGCTCGGATTTCGAAAATAAACTCATTTTCATGTTCCCCGGTGGAAAGTTAAAATCCACATCATTTTCGATCCCGGGTTTTCCTTAGGAGTTACCCAAAGGCATATCTCAAAATGAAGTGGAACTCAATTCAGTGAAGACATAAATTTTGACTCAGAGCTCGGATTTCAAAAAAACTTCATTTTCATGTTCCCCGGGTGGAAAACGTTGAAAATCCACTTCATTTTCAATTTGGCTTTTCTGAGGAGTTATCCCAAGGCATATCTCAAAATGTTGGGTAGAACTCAATTCAGGCAGAAAACATAACTTTTGACTCAGAGTTCGGATTTCGAAATAACTCATTTTCATGTTCCCTGGGTGGAAAATATTGAAAATCCACTTCATTTTCAATCTGATTTTCCTGAGGAGTTAGCCCAAGGCATATCTCAAAAGTGGTAGAACTCAATTCAGGCAGAAACATAACTTTTGACTCAAGCTCGGATTTGAAAATACTTCATTTTCATGTTCCCCAGGTGGAAAACTTGAAAATCCACTTCATTTTCGGTCCGGGCCTTCCTGAGCAGTTCTCCCCAAGGCATATCTAAAATGATAGGTAGAACTCCATTCAGCCAGAAAACATAACTTTTGACTCAGATTTTGGATTTCGAAAGACCCTAATTTTCACGTTCCCCAGGATGGAAATCATTGTCAATCCCTTCATGTTGGGATCTGAGCTTTGCCTGAGGAGTTAGTAAGGGCATATCTCAAAATGTTGGGTGAACTCGATTCAACCAGAAATCATAACTTTTGACAGAGAGCTCGATTTCAAAAAAAAAAACTCATTTCATGTTACCCAGGGTGGAAAATGTTGAAAATCCACATCATTTTCGATTCGGGGTTTTCCTGAGGAGTTACCCCAAGCAATCTCAAAATTTTGGGTAGAACTCTATTCAGCCAGAAACATACCTTTTGACTCAGAGCTCGGATTTCAAAAATACTTCATTTTCATGTTCCCCAGGGTGGAAATCTTGAAAATCCACTTTTTTTCGGATCTGGCTTTGCCTGAGAGTTACCCAAGGCATATCTCAAAATGTTGGGTAGAACTCAATTCAAGCAGAAAACATAACTTTGACTCAGAGCTCGGATTCAACAATAAGCTTATTTTCATGTTCCCAGGTTTGAAAATTATTGAAAATCCACTTCATTTTAATTGAGCTTCCGTGTGGAGTTAGCAAGGCATATCTCAAAATTGGGTAGAACTCAATTCAGCCAGAAATCATAACTTTTTACAGAGAGCTCGGATTTGAAAATAATTCATTTTCATGTTACCCAGGGTGGAAAATTTTGAAGATATACATCGTTTTTGGATCTGAGCTCTCCTGAGGAGTTAGCCCAAGGCAAATCTCAAAATATTGGGTAGAACTCAATTCAGGCAGAAAACATAACTTTTGAAGCAGAGCTCGGATTTGAAAACACTTCATTTTCATGTTCCCATGGTGGAAACATTAAAATCCACATCATTGTCGATTCTGGGTTTTCCCTTAGGAGTTACCCCAAGGCATATCTCAAAATGTTGGGTAGAACTCAATTCAGCCAGAAAGTATAACCTTTGACAGAGAGCTTGGATTTCGAAAAAACTCATTTTAATGTACCCCAGGGTGGAAAATGTTAAAAATCCACATCATTTTCGATTCCGGGTTTTCTTTAAGGAGTTACCCCAAGGCATATCTCAAAATAGGTAGAACTCAATTCAGGTAGAAGACATAAATTTTGACTCAGAGCTCGGATTTTGAAAAACATTTCATTTTCATGTTCCACCGGGTGGAAAACTTTGAAAATCCACTTTATTTTCGATCTCGGCTTTGCCTGAGGAGTTAACCCAAGGCATATCTCAAAATTGGGTAGAACTCAATTCAGCAGAAAACATAACTTTTGACTCAGAGCTCGGATTTCGACAAGAAGCTTATTTTCATGTTCCCCAGGTTGGAAATCATTGAAATCCACTTCATTTTAATCGAGCTTTCCTGAGGAGTTAGCCCAAGGCATATCTCAAAATTTGGGTAGAACTCAATTCAGGCAGAAACATAACTTTTACTCAGAGCTTGGATTTTGAAAAATACTTCATTTTCATGTTCCCCGGGTGGAAAACGTTGAAAATCCACTTCATTTTAGATTGAGCTTTTCTTGAGGAGTTATCCCAAGGCATATCTCAAAATGTTGGGTAGAACTCAATTCAGGCAGAAAACATAACTTTTGACTCAGAGCTCGGATTTCGAAAAACACTTCATTTTCATGTTCTCCAGGGTGGAAAAATTGAAAATCCACATCATTTTCGATTCTGGGTTTCCCTGAGGAGTTACCCAAGGCATATCTCAAAATGTTGGGTAGTACTCAATTCAGCCAGAAAGCATAACCTTTGACAGAGAGCTCGGATTTCGAAAATAAACTCATTTTCATGTTCCCCAGGTGGAAAAGGTTGAAAATCCACTTCATTTTAGGGTCGGGCCTTCCCTGAGCAGTTCTCCCAAGGCATATCTAAAATGATAGGTAGAACTCCATTCAGCCAGAAAACATAACTTTTGACTCAGATTTGGATTTCGAAAGACCCTAATTTTCATGTTCCCCAGGATGGAAATCATTGACAATCCCCTTCATTTGGGATCTGAGCTTTGCCTGAGGAGTTAGTACAGGGCATATCTCAAAATGTTGGGTAGAACTCAATTCAAGCAGAAATCATAACTTTTGACAGATAGCTCAGATTTCAAAAAAAAAAAACTCATTTTCATGTTACCCAGGTGGAAAATGTTGAAATCACATCATTTTCAATCGGGTTTTCCCTGGGGAAAGAATATCTGAAAATTTTGGGTAGAACTCAATTCAGGCAGAACACATAACTTTTAATTCAGAGCTTGGATTTTGAAATACTTCATTTTCATGTTCCCCAGGTGGAAAACGTTGAAAATCCACTTCATTTTAGATTTGAGCTTTTCTGAGGACTTATCCCAAGGCATATCTCAAAATGGTGGGTAGAACTCAATTCAGGCAGAAAACATTACTTTTGAAGCAGAGCTCGGATTTCGAAAAACACTTCATTTTCATATTCTCATGGTGGAAAACATTAAAATCCACATCATTTTCGATTCTGGGTTTCCCTTAGGAGTTACCCAAGGCATATCTCAAAATGTTGGGTAGAACTCAATTCAGCCAGAAAGCATAACCTTTGACAGAGAGCTCGGATTTCGAAAATAAACTCATTTTCATGTTCCCCAGAGTGGAAAAGTTGAAAATCCACTTCATTTTAGGTCCGGCCTTCCCTGAGCAGTTCTCCCAAGGCATATCTAAAAATGATAGGTAGAACTCCATTCAGCCAGAAAACATAACTTTTGACTCAGATTTTGGATTTCGAAAAGACCCTAATTTTCACGTTCCCCAGGATGGAAATCATTGACAATCCCCTTCATGTTGGGATCTGAGCTTTGCCTGCGGAGTTAGTACAGGGCATATCTCAAAATGTTGGGTAGAACGTAATTCAAGCAGAAATCATAACTTTTGACAGATAGCTCAGATTTCAAAAAAAAACTCATTTTCATGTTACCCAGAGTGGAAAATGTTGCAAATTCACATCATTTTCAATTTGGGGTTTTCCCTGAGGAAAGAATATCTGAAAATTTTGGATAGAACTCTATTCAGCCAGAACACATACCTTTTGACTCAGAGCTCAGATTTCGAAAAATACGTCATTTTCATGTTCCCCAGGGTGGAAAACGTTGAAAATCCACTTCATTTTCAGATTTGAGCTTTTCCTGAGGACTGATCCCAAGGCAAATCTCAAAATGTTGGGTAGAACTCAATTCAGCCAGAAAGCATAACCTTTGACAGAAAGCTCGGATTTCAAAAATAAACTCATTTTCATGTTACCCAGGGTGGAAAATATTAACAATCCACATCATTTTCGATCCAGGTTTCCTTGAGGAGTTACCCAAGGCATATCTCAAAATGTAGGTAGAACTCAATTCAGTAGAAGACATAAATTTTGACTCAGAGCTCGATTTGAAAAAACATTTCATTTTCATGTTCCTGAGTGGAAAATTGAAAATCCACTTTATTTTCAGACCTGGGCTTTCCCTGAGGACTTAGCCCAAGGCAAATCTCAAAATGTTGGGTAGAACTCAATTCAGCAGAAACATAACTTTTGACAGAGTTCGGATTTCGAAAAACACTCATTTTCATATTCTCCATGGTGGAAAACCTTAAAAATCCACATCATTTTCGATTTGGGTTTTCCTTAGGAGTTACCCCAGGCATATCTCAAAATGTTGGGTAGAACTCAATTCAGCCAGAAAGCATAATTTTGACAGAGCTCGATTTCGAAAAATAAACTCATTTTCATGTTCCCCGGGTGGAAAATGTTAAAAATCCACATCATTTTCCGTCCCGGGTTTTCCTTGAGCAGTTACCCCAAGGCATATCTCAAAATGAAAGTAGAACTCAATTCAGGTAGAAGACATAAATTTTGACTCAGAGCTCGGATTTCAAAAAATACTTCATTTTCATGTTCCCCAGGGTGGAAAACGTTAAAAATCCACTTCATTTTCCGATTTGAGCTTTTAATGAGGACTTATCCCAAGGCATATCTCAAAATGTTGGGTAGAACTCAATTCGACCAGAAAACATAAGTTTTGAAGCAGAGTTCGGATTTTGAAAATAAACTCATTTTCATGTTTCCTGGGTTGGAAAATATTAAAAATCCACATCATTTTCAATCCCGAGTTTTCCTTCAGGAGTTAGCCCAAGGCATATCTCAAAAGAGGTAGAATTCAATTCAGGTAGAAGACATAAATTTTGACTCAGAGCTCGGATTTCGAAAAACATTTCATTTTCATGTTACCCAGGGTGGAAAATGTTGAAAATACATATCATTTTGGGATCTGAATTCTCCCTGAGGAGTTAGCCCAAGGCAAATCTCAAAATATTGGGTAGAACTCAATTCAGGCAGAAACATAACTTTTAATCAGAGCTTGGATTTTGAAAATACTTCATTTTCATGTTCCCAGGGTGGAAACGTTGAAAATCCACTTCATTTTAGATTGAGCTTTTCTGAGGACTTATCCCAAGGCATATCTCAAAATATTGGGTAGAACTCAATTCAGGCAGAAAACATAACTTTTGACTCAGAGCTTGGATTTGAAAAATACTTCATTTTCATGTTCCCAGGGTGGAAATGTTAAAAATCCACTCATTTTCGATCTGGGTTTCCTTAGGAGTTACCCCAAGGCATATCTCAAAACGGGTAGAACTCAATTCAGGTAGAAGACATAACTTTGACTCAGAGCTCGGATTTCGAAAAACATTTCATTTTCATGTTCCCCCGGTGGAAACTTTGAAAATCCACTTCATTTTCGGATCTCGGGTTTGCCTGAGAAGTTAACCCAAGGCATATCTCAAAACTTGGGTAGAACTCAATTCAGGAGAAGAAAACATAACTTTTGAAGCAGAGCTCGGATTTCGAAAAACACTTCATTTTCATATCCTCCAGGTGGTGGAAAACATTAAAATCCACATCATTTTCGATTCTGGGTTTTCCTTAGCAGTTCCCCAAGGCATATCTCAAAATGTTGGGTAGAACTCAATTCAGCCAGAAACATAACCTTTGACAGAGAGCTGGATTTCGAAAATAAACTCATTTTCATGTTCCCAGGGTGGAAAATGTTAAAAATCCACATCATTTTCGATCCCGGGTAATCCCTTAGGAGTTACCCCAAGGCATATCTCAAAACGTAGGTAGAACTCAATTCAGGTAGAAGACATAACTTTTGACTCAGAGCTCGGATTTCGAAAAACATTTCATTTTCATGTTCCCCGGGTGGAAAACTTGAAAATCCACTTTATTTTCGGATCTCGGCTTTGCCTGAGAAGTTAACCCAAGGCATATCTGAAAACTTGGGTAGAACTCAATTCAGGCAGAAAACATAACTTTTGAGCAGAGCTCGGATTTTGAAAAACACTTCATTTCCATATCTCCATGGTGGGAAACATTAAAAATCCACATCATTTCGATTCTGGGTTTTCCTTAGGAGTTACCCCAAGGCATATCTCAAAATGTTGGGTAGAACTCAATTCAGCCAGAAGTATAACCTTTGACAGAGCTTGGATTTCGAAAATAAACTCATTTTAATGTTCCCCGGGGTGGAAAATGTTAAAAATCCACATCATTTTCGATCCCGGGTATTCCCTTAGGAGTTACCCCAAGGCATATCTCAAAACGTAGGTAGAACTGAATTCAGGTAGAAGACATAACTTTTGACTCAGAGCTCGGATTTCAAAAAACATTTCATTTTCATGTTCCCCCGGGTGGAAAACTTTGAAAATCCACTTTATTTTCGGATCTCGGCTTTGCCTGAGAAGTTAACCCAAGGCATATCTGAAAACTTGGGTAGAACTCAATTCTGGCAGAAAACATAACTTTTGAGTCAGAGCTCGAATTTAGAAAAACATTTCATTTTCATGTTCCCCCGAGTGGAAAACGTGAAAACCACTTATTTTCAGACCTGGGCTTTCCCTGAGGACTTAGCCCAAGGCAAATCTCAAAATGTTCATTTTCATGTTCCCCCAGGTGGAAAACTTTGAAAATCCACTTTATTTTCGGATCTCGGGCTTTGCCTGAGAAGCCCAAGGCATATCTGAAAACTTGGGTGGAACTCAATTCAGGCAGAAAACATAACTTTTGAGTCATAGCTCGGATTTTTAAGACATTTCATTTTCATGTTCCCCACAGGGGAAAAGGTTGAAAATCCACTTCATTTTAGGGTCCGGGCTTTCCTGAGCAGTTCTCCCAAAGCATATCTAAAAATGATAGGTAGAACTCATTCAGCCAGAAAACATAACTTTTGACTCAGATTTTGGATTTCGAAAAGACCCTAATTTTCACGTTCCCCAGGATGGAAATCATTGTCAATCCCCTTCATGTTGGGATCTGAGCTTTGCGTGCGGAGTTACTGCAGGGCATATCTCAAAATATTGGGTAGAACTCGATTCAACCAGAAATCATAACTTTTGACAGAGAGCTCGGATTTCGAAAATAAACTCATTTTCATGTTACCCAGGGTGGAAAATGTTTAAAATCACATCATTTTTGATCGGGTTTTCCCTGAGGAGTTACCCCAAAGCATATCTCAAAATTTTGGGTAGAACTCTATTCAGCCAGAACACATACCTTGACTCAGAGCTCGGATTTCGAAAATACTTCATTTTCATGTTCCCAGGGTGGAAAACGTTGAAAATCCACTTATTTTAGATTGAGCTTTCCTGAGGACTTACCTCAAGGCATATCTCAAAATCGTGGGTAGAACTCAATTCAGCCAGAAATCATAACTTTTTACAGAGAGCTCGGATTTCGAAATAAATTATTTTCATGTTACCCAGGGTGGAAAATTTTGAATCCACATCATTTGGGATCTGAGCTCTCCCTGAGGAGTTAGCTCAAGGCAAATCTCATTTAACAGCCTGAGCTTTGGTGGCTCAGGCTGTAAATGCAGCTCTTAAGATCCAGCCTACATTACTGTAGGCTCGAATCCACCAGGCCAAGGTTGACTCAGCCCTTCCATCCTCTCGGGGTAGGTAAATTGAGGACCCAAGATTGTTGGGGGCAATTAGCTGACCTTGTAAAAATGCCGCTTCGTAATAAGCAGGCATATACAATGGAATGAAGGCTATTGCTGAGCGCATTGGGTTGTGCTCCAAAAATTGTAAGCCGCCCTGAGTCTTCGGAGAAGGGCGGCATATAAATGTAATTAAAAAAAAACATTGGGTAGAACTCAATTCAGGCAGAACACATAACTTTTAATTCAGAGCTTGGATTTTGAAAAACACTTCATTTTCATGTTCGCCAGAGTGGAAAACTTTGAGAATTCACTTCATTTTCGGAACAAGGCTTTCCCTGAGGACTTATCCCAAGGCATATCTCAAAATGTTGGTAGAACTCAATTCAGGCAGAAAACATTACTTTTGAAGCAGAGCTCGGATTTCGAAAAACACTTCATTTTCATATTCTCCATGGTGGAAAACATTAAAAATCCGCATCATTTTCGATTCTGGGTTTTCCCTTAGGAGTTACCCCAAGGCATATCTCAAAATGTTGGGTAGAACTCAATTCAGCCAGAAAGCATAACCTTTGACAGAGAGCTCGGATTTCGAAAATAAACTCATTTTCATGTTCCCCAGCGTGGAAAAGGTTGAAAATCCACTTCATTTTAGGGTCCGGGCCTTCCCTGAGCAGTTCTCCCAAGGCATATCTAAAAATGATAGGTAGAACTCCATTCAGCCAGAAAACATAACTTTTGACTCAGATTTTGGATTTCGAAAAGACCCTAATTTTCACGTTCCCCAGGATGGAAATCATTGTCAATCCCCTTCATGTTGGGATCTGAGCTTTGTGTGCGGAGTTACTGCAGGGCATATCTCAAAATATTGGGTAGAACTCCATTCAACCAGAAATCATAACTTTTGACAGAGAGCTCGGATTTCGAAAATAAACTCATTTTCATGTTACCCAGGGTGGAAAATGTTTAAAATCCACATCATTTTTGATTCGGGGTTTTCCCTGAGGAGTTACCCCAAAGCATATCTCAAAATTTTGGGTAGAACTCTATTCAGCCAGAACACATACCTTTTGACTCAGAGCTCGGATTTCGAAAAGTGCTTCATTTTCATGTTCCCCAGGGTGGAAAACTTTGAAAATCCACTTCATTTTCGATTTGAGCTTTTCCTGAGGACTGATCCCAAGGCATATCTCAAAATGTTGGGTAGAACGCAATTCAAGCAGAAAACATAACTTTTGACTCAGAGCTCGGATTTCGACAAGAAGCTTATTTTCATGTTCCCCAGGTTGGAAATTATTGCAAGTCTACTTCATTTTAATGCGAGCTTTCCTTGTGGAGTTAGCACAGGGCATATCTCAAAACTTGGGTGGAACTCAATTCAGTCAGAAATCATAACTTTTTACAGAGAGCTCGGATTTCAAAAATAAACTCATTTTTATGTTACCCAGGGTGGAAAATGTTGAAAATACACATCATTTTCAGATCTGAGCTCTCCCTGAGGACTTAGCCCAAGGCAAATCTCAAAATGTTGGGTAGAACTCAATTCAGCCAGAAAGCATAACCTTTGACAGAAAGCTCGGATTTCAAAAATAAACTCATTTTCATGTTACCCAGGGTGGAAAATATTAACAATCCACATCATTTTCGATCCCAGGTTTTCCTTGAGGAGTTACCCCAAGGCATATATCAAAATGTAGGTAGAACTCAATTCATGTAGAAGACACAAATTTTGACTCAGAGCTCGAATTTAGAAAAACATTTCATTTTCATGTTCCCCCGAGTGGAAAACGTTGAAAATCCACTTTATTTTCAGACCTGGGCTTTCCCTGAGGACTTAGCCCAAGGCAAATCTCAAAATGTTCAGTAGAACTCAATTCAGGCAGAAAACACAACTTTTGAAGCAGAGTTCGGATTTCGAAAAACACTTCATTTTCATATTCTCCATGGTGGAAACCTTTAAAAATCCATATCATTTTCGATTCTGGGTTTTCCCTTAGGAGTTACCCCAAGGCATATCTCAAAATGTTGGGTAGTACTCAATTCAGCCAGAAAGCATAACCTTTGACAGAGAGCTCGCATTTCGAAAATAAACTCATTTTCATGTTCCCCGGGTGGAAAATGTTAAAAATCCACATCATTTTCCGTCCCGGGTTTTCCTTGAGCAGTTACCCCAAGGCATATCTCAAAACGTAAGTAGAACTCAATTCAGGTATGTTATGTATGTAGGTTTGAATGTTATTGGTTTATTTGAACTGTTCTTGTAAAATGTCAAATGGTATTGGTTTAAATAGTGCGGGAAGAAACCCTGCACTCCCATTGGCTGGCAGCTATGGCTGCAGGCTATAAGAAGCAGCCGTAGCCAAGCCAGGACGGGTCCATTCGAGCTGTAGTCACTAATAAAGTCTTTGCTGGAACTCCCGTCTGACTCTTCATGCAAACTTAACACTGGCGCGAGGATGGGATTTCCCTGAAGAGAAGACGACGCGACGAACAAGCAACTGAGCGAGATGGCTGCGCTGAACACCCCCCAGCACCGTTCGATCCGGCGACGGAAGACTGGGAATCGTATGCGGATCGTTTCCACATGTTCCTGGAAGGGAACGATCTCGCCGGCACCCCGAGAATGGAAGAGGGCGGTCTTCTCACGCACTGCGGTCCGGCAGTCTTCAAAATGGCGAAGGCGTTGGCGGGAGCAGCAGAGCTGAAGGTAATGGAATGGCCCGATTTAGAAAAATTTTTGAGAGCCCATTACGCCCCACAAGTATCGTGCCTCATTAAGAGACACGAATTTTACCGTCGGGATCAAGGGGATAGCGAGAATGTTAATGACTTCGTGGCAAGTTTAAGGGACATTGGGGGTGCTTGTGACTTTACCAACTTAGAAGAGGCCATACGTGATCGGTTTGTTTTAGGCCTTAAAGATAAGGTTTTACAAAGCAAACTATTAATGAAACCTAAGATCACGTTTAAAGAGGCCATTGAAGAAGCTGTTTCAGGGAAGCCACCAAGTCCTCAGCAGCGGCCATGAAAAAGATTAACAAGGCCTCAAGCCAGGCCTCAAGCCATTCTGATGGGGATAAATCCACATCTACTCATTGCGAACAAATAGACTCTGATTCTGATGGCAGTGAGGCAGAGGAGGGGATTTTTAAACTCAGAATGGAGAAGAGAAAAAGAAAGACTCTGGGAAAAATAGGGAAGGGTTCTATTGCAGAGGCTGTGGGGGGGGCCACCCCGCACTGATTGCAAGTTCTTTGACTCCATTTGCCTACGTTGTGAGAAACGGGGTCACATAGCCAGAGTCTGCAAATCATCCAGAACTCCACCAGCTAGGAAGAAATTCCCTGATAGAGACTTTAAGCCCAACAATTTCCTTGAAAAAATGGGGCGAAATTTAGAAGCAAATGGCAAGAATGAAACTCACCAAACAATCACTATTGGTCATTCTTCACCCTTAAAAAGCAGAAAGAAAAGTACATGTGAAGGTGTTTATGAAGGAAGACCTTGCCAAATGGAAGTGGACTCAGGCTCTTATTTATCTATGGTGTCATGGGACACTATCCACAGACTTTTTCCAAATTCAGAAAAAGCATTCCAGAAGCAAGCACTGACTCTCAAAGACTACCAAGGGAACAAGATTCCAGTAGTTGGAGCGAGAGATTTCAACGTGCAGTTTAAAGGCCACACCAAACGTTTGCCCCTGACCATCGTGGACAAGGATCGCCCAAGTTTGCTGGGACTTGAGTGGTTCAAGCCACTAGGCATCGAGGTGACTGGCATCCATCACGTGAGCAGTTCTGACTGGGAAGAGTCCTTGAAGTCTGAGTTTCCAGAGGTCTTCAGTGAAGGACTGGGCAAGTATATGGGGACCCCTATTGCTTTCAGCCTAGACCCAAGGTGCCCCCAATTCGTTTAAAGCCCAGGAGGGTCCCATTTGCTTTAAAGGAAAAAATTGATGCACAATTAGATAAACTCATTGCTCAAGGGTGTTAGAGCCTGCTGACCACTCCAGATGGGAAACACCCATAGTCACACCAGTCAAAGCTGATGGGTCAGTGAGAATCTGTGGTGACTACAAGGGGACACTAAACATCGCTGCAACAGAGCGCATATCCTGTACCAGTTGTGCATCATCTGCTCCATTCCCTTGGCAGGGGTACAGTATTTGCTAAACTGGATTTGGCTCAGGCATATCAACAATTAACAGTTGATGATGCCACTGCAGAGGCACAAACAATTGTGACCATAGAGGTGCCTTCAAATGTAAAAGACTACAATTTGGAGTAAGCGTGGCACCTGGCATTTTTCAGAGCCTTATGGAAAGAATGTTGCAAGGACTGCCAGGGTAGTACCTATTTTGATGATGTATTAATCTCTGCTGAAAATGACACTCAGCTTCAAGAAAGACTCAGAGAAGTCCTTACCAGATTCAGAAAAGCGGGTTTAAAAGTCAAGGAAGAAAATGTACACTCAAAAACAGACAGAGAGTTGAGTTCTGGGGTATATGATTGACAAGCATGGCATCCATCCTACTGATGCCAAGGTTAAAGCAATCAATGAGGCCCTAAACCTCGATGCAAGGCCAGATTTGCAGGCCTTCCTTGGCCTTATTAACTTTTACCACATGTTTCTACCTCACAAAGCATCTATTGCTGAGCCCTTACATCGCCTACTTGATAAGAATGCTGTTTGGATCTGGGGGCGGAAGGAACAGTCAGCATTTAACAGTATTAAGAGACTAATCACGTCTGATGCTGTGTTGATACAATTCTCTGTTATTTACCTGTTGTTCTGACTTGTGATGCATCCCCTTTTGGAGTGGGGGGGGGTTTTGAGTCACAGGCTTCCCAATGGACGGGAAGCCCCAATTGCCTTTTACTCTCGCACGCTGTCCAAAGCAGAGAGGATTATAGCCAATTGGACAAGGAGGCTTTAGCAGTTGTTGCAGCTGTTAAGAAATTTCATGAATATCTGTATGGCAGGTCATTCACCATTGTTACAGATCACAAACCTTTACTAGGCATTGTGGCAGGAGACAAACCTACACCTAATATCCTGTCACCAAGAATGCTGAGGTGGACTGAATTCTTGCAGCCTATCCTACAAACTGATTCACAGGCCTGGCAAGGACATTGGACATGCTGATGCACTGAGTCGTTGCCCACTACCTTGCCACAAGGAGGACTTTGAACTTGAAACTCACACCTTTTTCCTGGAGACCGTTGCTAAGCTTCCAGTCCATGCTGCTGAGATTGCCAAGAAACTGCCAAAGATGCTGTGTTGGCACCTGTTATGGGCTGGATTAAGAAAGGTTGGCCTCTTCAAGATCTACCTCACCTTGCCCAACCTTTTAAGTCCAGGCAAACTGAATTATCTGTATTAAGAGGATGTATTTTGTGGGGTAACAGGGTGGTTATTCCTGCAAAACTGCAAAGGGAGGTTTTGGAATGTTACATGAGGGTCATCCTGGGATTGTAAGGATGAAAGTTTGGCCAGGAGTTATGTATGGTGGCCAGGTATTGACAAAATGGTTGAAAACTGGTAGCATCTTGTCCCAATTGCCAGGTAGTCAGGACCTGCCCCACCTCACGCCCCCACACAGGAATGGGAATGTCCTAGGGGCCCATGGTCTAGAATCCACATTGATTTTGCAGGCCCTACAAGAGGGCACACTTTTCTAGTACTAGTAGATGCATACTCTAAATGGCTAGAGGTAATTCCCATGACATCCACTACAACTGAGGCTGTCATCAAGCAGCTCAGAAAATTGTTTGTAACCCTGGATACCAGATGTCCTTGTTTCTGACAATGGCCCTCAATTCACGTCTAACATTTTTGAATCTTTTCTAGCTCAACAGGGCATCAGACATGCCCTCACTGCCCCTGGGCACCCTTCGGCCAACGGCCGGGCTGAACGCATGGTACGCTTTACAAAGGAGAAGCTTCAGCAGCTGGGTCCTGGGGACATCACTGAGAAGCTTGAAAAACTTCTTTGTGTTCAACACATCACTCCTAGCCCATCAAATAACTTGTCCCCAGCAGAGTTGTTGATGGGTAGGAAACTTAGGTCTTCCCTTGACCGCCTTCATCCCACTTACGCACCCAACGCACCACTGGATTCCACTTCCAAAGTTCGTTCTTTAGTGTGGGAGATTCTGTATATGCTAGGAACCTTATAGGTGAACCTTTGTGGATTCTGCATCACATCACTGGCCCTCGTTCTTACAGGGTACAAACAGAGGATGGCCTCCTCTGGAGCAGGCACATTGACCAACTTAGATCCAGGTTCCCTCAGGAACATCGCCCCTGTCTCTCTCTGGGCCCTCACCTAATGTCTCTTTCTAGGGGGGGGGAAGGGAGGAACAGGAGGAAAATCAGCAAACAGGAATCAACCCCATGTGTAACGAGCCATTGCGACAGGAACCATCCTGAACCCTGTCACAATGCCAAGATCCATCCTTAGAAGTAGAGCCATTGCGACAGGACAGAAACCATCCCGAAACCCTGTCACAATGCCAAGATCATCCTTAGAAGTGGAAGATTGCACACCAACACTGACTTGGGTGCTGATATTGGAATGGAGATGGGTTGGGAGGAGAGACCAGATTCTAACAGTCTAACAGGGTCTCCTTTCACAGGAGTCCCAACAGGGAAATGTCAGCAGACACATTTCCCTCTCACTGGGTGAGAACGTTAAAACTTCTGAACCACGAAGGTCTCAACGTACACGTAAGAGCCCCACCTATTTAAGGAATACATTAGATAGGTGGGGTTTGGTATGGACTGAACCTAGTGGGGAGGGGTGTTATGTATGTAGGTTGAATGTTATTGGTTTATTTGAACTGTTCTTGTAAAATGTCAAATGGTATTGGTTTGAATAGTGCGGGAAGAATCCCTGCACTCCCATTGGCTGGCAGCTACGGCTGCAGGCTATAAGAAGCAGCCGTAGCCTAGCCAGAACGGGTCCATTCGAGCTGTAGTCACTAATAAAGTCTTTGCTGGAACTCCTCGCGTCTGACTCTTCATGCAAACTTAACAAGGTAGAAGACATAAATTTTGACTCAGAGCTCGGATTTCGAAAAATACTTCATTTTCATGTTCCCCCGGTGGAAAACGTTGAAAATCCACTTTATTTTCGGATCTAGGCTTTGCCTGAGCTTTTAGCCAAGGCAAATCTCAAAATATTGGGTAGAATTCAATTAGGCAGAAGAAAAACAAACTTTTGACTCAGAGCTCGGATTTTGAAAAACACTTCATTTTCATGTTCCCCCGGGTGGAAAACATTGAAAACCCACTTTATTTTCGGATCTGAGCTTTCCCTGAGGAGTTAGCCCAAAGCAAATCTCAAAATTGGGTTTTAGAAACCAATTCAGGGCAGAACACATAACTTTAATTCAGAGCTTGGATTTTGAAAATACTTCATTTTTCATGTTCCCCCGGGGGAAACTTTGAAAATCACTTATTTTCGGGATCTCGTTTGCCTGAGAAGTTAACCCAAGGCATATCTGAAAACTTGGGTAGAACTCAATACAGGCAGAAAACATAACTTTTCAAGCAGAGCTCGGATTTCGAAAAACACTTCATTTCCATATCCTCCATGGTGGAAAACATTAAAAATCCACATCATTGTCGATTCTGGGTTTTCCCTTAGCAGTTACCCCAAGGCATATCTCAAAATGTTGGGTAGAACTCAATTCATCCAGAAAGTATAACCTTTGACAGAGAGCTTGGATTTCGAAAATAAACTTAAACGGTTTTATAGTTGTATTTTGGCTTGTTTAGTTTAATTTCTTTTTAAATAATTATGTGCTGTGTTTTATCTGTGAGCCGCCCCGAGTCCTTTTTGGAGAGTGGCGGCATACAAGTCAAAACAAATAATAATTAATAATAATATACCAGAATCTCCCACGTGGGCCTCCCATCCTTTTATGGCCTCTGAGGGCTGTTGTGCTGAAAGAGAGAAACTAACCACAGTCACTCAGAAACCTCCAGAGGCGGGTTGGAATTTTAACCTAGATTTTGGCTTCATCACTACCACCATGTCGGCCTGCTGCTGCAATAATCAATATATGGTTTTTGGGGAAGGGAAATGAGCATCTTAAGCAGCTGCCACTTTGAAGCCCAGCGATCAAATCCAGAGAAGAAGTAAAGGAGAAGAGAGATGTGTAATGGTGTGGGTGAAAGTCTTCATTAAAGAAAAAATATACGAGCAGAAGAAGAAGAACACAAAGAAATCCCAAGAAAAGCCCTTATCAAACAAAATCAAAGATATCCACCTCTTCTTTACCAGATGCTGAGCTGAAATTATTTCAGAAGAAGTAAGAAGGAAAACATGTTAAACCCTCAATGTTCAGAATATATTTGAATAGCACCAGACAGAATAAATGAAGGGCAATCTCTCTCACCCCAAAGTGCAGTAAGTTCAAGCAGCACTGGGGAAGGGTTCAGAAAGGTCCAGGATGGCAACACAGCCAGGGTGTCAAAACCCCGATCAAGGAATAATGGAAATATTGTATTAACTTTAGCCATATCTTAGTGAATACGGGGGGGAAATGTACCCTGACAAAGAGAGCAATTGAATGATGTAAGATATGACTATTGTCCCACATTGGCCAAAACCCCGCCCCTCTTTGGAGAGGAGGAGGAGCACACCAGCCCTCCCCTGCAGGCACACCTTCAACCTCCTCGACCTTGGAGGACAAGCCGCCGCCTGCGCCAATCAATCCCCCCCCCATTTTCTCATCTCAAGAATTCCTATCTTTGAAGAAAAAAGCCAGCTTTAACAATGGGATTAACAAGGAAGACCTTGTAAACAGGGCACAGATCTGTAAGGGGTGAGTGAAATCCCCCTTTC
>SOZL01001835.1:0-15402 GCA_009733165.1 Naja naja | reverse complement strand
TTACCTCTTCAAGCTGCTGCTTGGCTGTGGCCCAAGAAGGTTGCCTTGAAATACATATAATAATATCCTGGAACATAAGGTAGGATGATTATATTTCTTTCCCAGCTTTTTATGTTCAGTGTTATATGGATTTAACATAATAATGTGATTTAGGGTACGGATAAAGGAAATAGCCATCAATTAACCGAATATATTTCTGTGCCCATTTTTTTGTATTTAAGAATTTTGTTTGTGAAAGAATATTGAAGTTGTACCTTCTAGGGTTAATGCATTTTTTTTGCTTAGAATTTTGTGTTAATCAGAACATTATGGTTTGTGAATCCTGATAAAAGACTTAGCACAATGTATGAACTCAGGGAATGGTAGCTTATTGAACAAATCATAGTTACATATCATGGCTTAGCATGATAAGTGACCTATATTTTGCATTCATTTTGATTTCTAAAACTTTCCAGGTTTATTTCTGGATAGATACTGAGGCTTATACTATGAATGTATTTAAAATACTTTAAATATTTATAACCTACCTTTGTCGGAAAGCAATTTCTGGATCCTAAAGAGCATTCTAACCACTTAGAGGCTGTCAGAAAGGACCCTACAGAAAAAAAAAGTGTTTGATCGAAGAAGAATGTTTGAGAAGAGGTGGCCATATGTAGATGGAAATATCACCCTTAGTACACTATTGGTAGGTTTAGAAGAAACCCTCCCATACTACCACCTCTTACAATACTAGATAACACAGTATCAACAGTATTGACCTTCAAATTTCTAGGTTCTATCATATCACAAGACCTAAAATGGACACCTAACATCAAAAACGTCAGCAAAAAAGCACAACAAAGAAAGTACTTTCTGTGCCAACTCAGAAAGCTCAAACTGCCCAAGGATACAGTTCTACAGAGGAATTATTGAGTCTATCACCTGCACCTCTATAACTGTCTGGTTTGGCTCTGCAACCCAACAGGACAGACACAGACTCCAGAGGATAATTAGGACTGCAGAAAAAACAATTACTACCAATCTGCCTTCAATCAAACACCAGTATACTGTACAAGTCAAAAGAGGACTGTGAAAATATGTACAGACCCCTCACATCCTGGACATAAACTGTTTCAACTCCTACCCTCAAAATGATGCTATAGAGCACTGCACACCAGAACAACTAGACATAAGGACAGTTTTTCCCTGAAAGCCATCACTCTGCTAAACAAATAATTCCCTCAACACTTTTCTTTATGTATACTGAGAGTATTTGCACCAAGACAAATTCCTTGTGTGTCCAACCACACTTGGTCAATAAAGAATTCTTTCTTTCTTTCTTTCTTTCTTTCTTTCTTTCTTTCTTTCTTTCTTTCTTTCTTTCTTTCTATCTATCATCTATCTATCATCTATATCTAAGCTGTAGACATCTGAGTGACCACTAGATGGCACAAAAAACCTAGGAAATTAACTCTTTGCTGCCATTCAGTGCTTATTCAGAGTGTTGCAGCACCGAGAAAGCATGTCTAGCTTAACAATAAAAAGTATTCTCAGTATAAATTCTAACAAAATAAAGAAGGAATAACAAATATTTGGTCAGATATTCCTTTATTCATGAATAAAAAGAAATATCCAGTCTAAAATACCTGCATTCTCCACTGCAAATAATGTGGGGACTGTCCTCACCTTCCCTTTAGCTCCATATTAATCTTGCATTTAGTTAATTTCCATTTTAGCATGACAGGAAGCTTTTGTTTTGAACAAGGGCACCTCACCTCCTTTGCGCTTCTCCTTCCCCTCAAGCATCTAACTGGAAATGCAGATAATTATAGGGAAAGTTTTCAAACACACACATTTTCTAACTAACACATAGAAGACTCTTGATATGTTCTAAGCCTGTTCTCATTAAATTTTATACACGGAAACCCTAACAAAAACTTGTGCAGTGTTAGGGAACAATGATTCCTTTTTGCTAGTAAAAGAGGAGATTTATAGAGAAAACCACTTGAACCTGACAGCAACTGACATAATTTCTCAGTTCATGAAAAGTGAGTGGGCCCTGATGAATCCACCCCTTTTCAGAAAAGCTGAGAGCTCTGCATGGTTTTTTCTTCCCCCTGCAAACCATGGCAAGTGAATCGTTATGACTATGTGTAATTAAGCAATCCTATCTTTTACCTCAACCAATTCATATTTCCTTTTAAAAATCTGATTATGCCAGCCTTGCTCAACTTGATGGTCCAGATGTCTTGGGGATTGTGATTTCCAGAATTCCAACTTCAACATGAGGGGCACAAGATTGGATGAATAATATAAATTATTGGATTTTTCAAGCAAGCAAATGTCACTTAGAAAACCCTATGGGTGTGATTTAGCTGAAATGATAAATATTTAATACATGTTCATCCTTACAGACAAAAAAACCCCCTTCCAAATCCCTTGCTTTTTTCTGTTCTTACAAACATGTGGAGGTGGCATTCCTGATAAAGCAACTGAAAATCTGAATATGGACGTTATCCAAATTTGAAGCAAGTTGAATTTCACATTTTAAAACATTTAAATATCAAAGAGTATTTTGTAAAAAAAGTGTATGTTTTGTGGTGTGTGTGTGTGTGTGCATTTGTGTGTATATGTACATTATAACTGGTAGCAAAGCTTATGCCCAATATTATGTGTTATAAATTGTCTAGAAAGTGCATTCCTTTCACAACATTTCAAATTTACATTTCAAATCTAAGGTTCCAAGTTAACCTTAGAGTCTCAGGAACCAAAATGAGATGTTTGTTTTCAGATTACATGTAAATATTATATAAATGCTATCTATAGTCTTAATAAGAATTGCTAGAAATCAGTGTAGTCCCTAATGTTGCCTAGGTTTTGTTAATTATAAGGTGTTAAAAATTTAATAATAAGGGTGAAATTCTCTTCATACTTATATGACAATAAATTCTATCAAACTCAGTTTAATTGTCTCTTGACTTTTTGTGCCCAGGATTATGCTATCAGAAATTGTGTATTAATGGAACATTTAGTCCATGTTAGCATTCTACATTTGTAGCAACAATTCAATAGTTATATTTTTAGGTGTTTTCGAAAGTTGTGCTCAGTATTGTGGAGAAGGTGTCAATAAAAATACAGGTAGACTTGGATCAAAAATGGAGTAGAAATTTCTATATTTGAATGTCTACATTTTGTATCACTTGATGGGGCACAAAAGAAATCCTGAAAAAATCAATGTCTAAATCCTCGAATAAATATAACTCCTTCATTACTTAAGTTAAATAGCAAGGGAGGAATTTGTTCAATCTTTTTCAATATCATTCTTGACTTTCAGTGAAGAAATGATGAACTGAAGAAGACTCTGCTAAAAGTGGAGCTGACTAAGGCTCCAGATAAATGAAATATGTTTTGAATTAAATGTGAGAATTATTTTCATGGGAAATACTTTTGTTTTAAATTATTTTTTAAAAAACATGAAAAAATGGATATTTGAAAGTTGCTAGAGGTACTAGAAAGAACTAAAGATTACAATTAAAGGAGAACAACAGATTCAATATACAATACAGAATAAAATATTTTAATATTGGGCAATATGAAAGATATTTTTGAACAATATTTTTATTGTTACAATTTTAATTTTTAATAAAACTGTGG
Source organism: Naja naja (assembly GCA_009733165.1). Lineage (NCBI taxonomy): Eukaryota > Metazoa > Chordata > Lepidosauria > Squamata > Elapidae > Naja > Naja naja. The sequence goes on along the minus strand of SOZL01001835.1, from coordinate 11,769 downwards.
TTAAAATTTATATAAAATGTTAGAATTAATTGTAATTAAATGTTAAATTTTAGGTAGCTATCCTCTAAAATCTATGTTATAATGCTGTATGTTTATTTAAAAGAGCCTTGGTGGTGCAGGCTGTTAAATGCCTAGCACTTAAGTTCCAGCTGCCTGCAATTACTGCAGGCTCGAATCCCACCAGGCTCAAGGTTGACTCAGCCTTCCATCCTCTCGGGGTAGGTAAATTGAGGACCCAAGACTGTTGGGGGCAATAAGCTGACTTTGTAAAAATGCCTCTTAGTAATAAGCAGGCATATACAATGGAATGAAGGCTATTGCTGAGCGCATTGGGTTGTATCCCAAAAATTGTAAGCCGCCCTGAGTCTTCAGAGAAGGGCAGCATATAAATGTAATAAAAAAAAAAGAGTCAGATTTTTCTACTATGGTTGATTCATAAAAGTTTACAAATGCTGCAAGGGAAATTTATTCTTGTTGCCTTCAAAATTAAAAATTGAAGCCTAAGTAGAGTATCATTTTGTGTTAAGAAATTACCACTATTACCACTCGTTTTTTTAAAAAAGAGTTATATGGCAGTGGTGTGTTAGATATATAGTAGTTAAGACTATCAAAGCTACATTGAGCCAATACTGAATAATTTTAGCAGGTCTGGATGCAGAAAATCTCATAAAATATTTTTTGGTGTAATGATTTGTGATTTGATTTGTGCTGATGAATTTCTGTAAAAAAAACCCAGTATGTCTGACCTTCCCTTCTTGTAATATAGATGGAAGCATTCACCTTGTCCATATAAATATAAAATTCCCACTACATTGTATATAACCTTTTCTTTTCCTCTTAAAAACTACTGTGCTTCCTATAACCAGGTAGAATTGTTTTGGCAGTTCCATCTGTCCCTAAAAAGCAATGATCCATCTTTAAATTAACTTTGTTGTTCTTCTGGTCTTTGCAATATTTGATCTCCCTTTTTCTTTTGCTTGTTAACCTCCTCCATCAAATAATACTTTGTCCTCAGGTGTTAAGACAGCAGCTGTATGGGGGAAAAAAACCCCTCTTGGATCCCTTCCCCTTCATCTTTCTGGATAATATTGCCACCCAGGTTGGATCAATTTATTTTATAGTTCACCCCTTTGTCAGAACAAGCCATATTACAAGGCCAGTTGTCATTTATAATTGAAGTTGGAAAGATGATAGTTACATTAAGTAGCTCCACACTCCTGGATTTTTTTGATTCACACTGTTGGGTTATGTAAGCATTGTGAGAAGATTTTGTGGTCTTGAGAAAAACAGCTTAAACCCCTCAAACAGTATAATCATAATGCTATGCTACACTACGCTACGCTACGCTATGCTACGCTACGCTACGCTATGCATTTTGAGTGTCAGACTTGTCAGCCATGGTTGGTTCATGAAAGTTTATGAATGCCACAAGGGAAATTTGTTCTTGTTGCCTTCAAAATTAAAAATGGAAGCCTAGCAAGACTATCATTATGGACTAAGATCCACTGCTTTGATTGGCAGGCCAATCATTGCTTGAGGCCACTTGGTCTCAGTCAGGGAACTGCCAGGAGGGAAAAGAATGAGGACATGAAGTATATCTGGCAATATATACCTTCTCTGTGGATACTCTCTATTTTTGTAATTGACTTAATATTTTAGTCATCTGTACAGAACTACCTTAATTTAAGAAGAAATATTTGAATAAGGTGAACAAAGTGTTATTTTGGAAAAAGAACTGTTGTCCATCTTTGCTATAACAAATTTGCCCAGCCATTGCATAGATACTGCTATGAGTCCCCATCTCATTAAAGCCAGGCATAGAGTTTGCAGAGGAATTTCATCCTTAAAAATCTAATTGCCTTATTTATTTGTATACAGGACTTTTAAGGGAAATCCAGTGCAAACACAGAAGAGAAAATAATGAGAGATGAAGAATCCCAGAAGAAAAATCTGAGCATGGGATGAAAATAACCTGAAAAGCTTCATATTCTAACCAAATTAATGCATATCGTAGTGGAATCTAGCTGTGGGTGACAAACTGTCAGTCATGCAACACTGCATATTGGTTCTGAGTTTTTCTCTTTCCCTTCCCCACCAGGACTAAAAACTGTGGCCTGTAATATTACGGACTATATTTCCTCTGAAAAATAAGTCTCACATTAAATCCAATGACTCTGCTGAAGATTTAGTCTGCCTGAGGCTGCAATGCTATTTACCTTGCCCAAGAGTAAAGTGGTAGATTAAAATTAGAGGGGTTTTGCTTAAGTAGACTTGCATTTGAATGCAACTTTCCACCTTTTCATTTATTAACTACCAAAGAACATCCTGTTATTGCTTTTGAAAATTGTCTCATAGTTCAAACATGTTCTTATTTATTTTTGCTACATAAATACCCAGGTTAATGTACTTGCTCTTTCATTTCCTCTGGTTGTTGACTCAACAATAACACAGGTAAAATATTTTAATTGCACTATTTTGTTAACTTGATAGATGAAGGGGGATCAGCTAAATTACTGCAGTATAAAATGCAAAGGCAATATTTCTTTTAAGTGGCCACTTTCTTTGTGATTAGGAAATTCAATTTCAAATTCTGCCTTCATGAGCAGTGCACTGGCTGAAGGCAAGCTGAAGAGGCAGTGACAAAGGTTATTACATTTTTGAAATTATATTTTAAGGATGTTTAGAAAGTACTTTGGTGACCATGAAAACAGGAAGAGATTCAATAACGAGGAACAACTTACATTTTAAAAAATGAAAACCAAGAATAATGCTGAAAGATGGTTTTCCTATTGTCTCTATAAAGTCCAATGATGAAATAAAATTTAAGAGCAACAGTTATGGTTAGCAACAGGTAATCCATTGCTAGAGAAAGTGTCAACTCTTTTTAAGCACATAGCTATCTTAGCATCAGAGGGGTTGTGGTAGATCTTTTCAAATAGCAGATTGAGAATACCATTCATTGTAGCCAACTGGTAGATATTTAATTATCGCAGGTTTGTCACAATTGCAAAAGTCTTTTCATTTTCTACATCAAGGATTAACTTCTTGAGATCATTTCAGTTCCATCTCATGTTTTATCTAGTAGTTGGCTAATGTTGGTAAATATAAAACAGCCCTCCCCCAAGCTAGTGTCTACTAGATGTGTTACAGCTAAATCTTCCAAAATATATGACGCTTCTTTTAAGATGACTGGCTTAATTAGAAGAAAATCTCATGCGTGTAAATCCTAGGATCACCAGAATTGGGTTGGAAAAATCATGACAGTCACCAGGTGGCATCAAGGAAATAGTTTTCTGTATTATTTTACTGTGATGTGGTGATGCTTGGGATTCTTTGCAGCCTATATCTAGAATCTCATATGCTCACTCAAAAGTTAATCTTACTGAATTCAAAAGATTTTTCTTTGAAATAAGGACTTTGCAATTTTAGCCTTAATTAAAAATGCAAAGTTGTTATTCAGTTAAAATGTTTTTAGTTTCTAGGTTGGGATAGGCAATCTTTTGGGACAGTGGACTAATTTGGGATTACAAAAACAGGTAATAGGGCAATTATAGGAAACCTTGCCTATTCACAAAGTGATAAGCATGCTCAATTTGCAGAATTGGTTTATTTTCTCAGAAGTTGGTGCACTGATGATGTTACCTAGTTTGGTAATGAAATGTCTTCAAGAAAACAACCAAGCTCAGAGAACATCAAGGACTCCACAACTTAACCCTAAGCTACAAATTTTCTCTTCTGTTAGAATCTTCAATTTACTATAAGAAACTCCGGTGAGATTGAATCCCACCAAATCTTAACCTCATGGTATTTTTTTCCCTTTAGTTTTCTTTCTTCTTTCTTTCTTCCTGCTTTTGGGGTTTTAGAGTGCTTATGAAGCTTCTGTGAATCAGAAGAATTCTCAGAGATGACAAACAGTACTAGATGACAGAGTATTGCTTTACAATATGGCAACTGATTTGGTGAGTGCATGCTTTGCACACGCACACAGAGAGTTTGCTACTGACCTTCTCCTGCAACCCTGCAATCTCCCTGTGTGTTAAACAGCTGACAGATGGCAATCCATCTGTGCCGCATGAAGCAGCTGAGCTTGAAAACCAGGAAATAAATATCAGAATAGCCTGGGTCACCGGGTGGCCCAGCAGCTGATCGTTAGAGTGAACCGGTTTGGTATAGATGATCATTGGAGCCGGGCCTAACAGGTAGAATACCAGCACTGGTTAAGTCCAACCTTAGCAAAAAGAAACAATACAGATGGCTGAGACACATGATTGAATTATAAGAGGCCCATTTCAGATTCCTGAACCTTTAAATAGAAAATCTATCCCTCCCCTTCTTGATCCCATGTCATGGCCCAATGCAAAAGATTACAACTTGCCTGTTCTCTAAAGCCATGCTTACTTTAAGATCTTAAAGCAAAATACAGATAGTCCTCAACTTATAACCACAAATGAGCCCAAAATTTCTGTTGTTCAGTGAGACAGTTGTTAAGTGAGTTTTACCCCATTTTGCGACCTTTCTTGCTGCAGTTGTTAAGTGAATCACTGCAGTTGATAAGTTAGTAAACTGGTTCTTAAGTGAATCTGGCTTCCCTGTTACCCTTGCTTCTCAGGAGGTCACAAAAGGTGATCACATGACCCTGGGACACTTGCAACGGTCATGAATATGAATCATTTGCCAAGCATCTGAATGGTGATCACACTATCATGGGGATGCCACAAAGGTTGTAATTGTGAAAAATGGTCATAAGTCACTTTTTTCAGTGCCGTTGTAACTTTGAACAGTCACTTGGTATCTCATAGAGGATGTTTTGAGGAGGAAATTTTTTAAAAAAGAATATTTACAAAAACAATAATGCAATCTGAACACTGTAGAAATTCAGTTTGTATCTGTTTAGTGTTTGGGGTTTCTTCGGAAAGGAGGTGTTTACTTTTTTAGAAAAATAAAGGGAGAGAGAGAGAGAGAGAGAGAAGAGAGAGAGAGAGAGAGAGAGAGAGGGAGGGAGGGAGGAAGGAGATTAAATGCAAAGATTGAGAGCATTACTAGCCATTTTCTGCAACTTGGGAAAATTCTGCTACAAAAATAAATACCTCCATCGATTGGCTTCTGTATTATAATGTCCAACTTGTGAACAATGAAATACATCCAGGGGATAGAATTCAATATGGATGTCATTAAATAAAAGCACTTGTACTGGCTTATCCATTATTGTTGCTGAACGGTTTTCATCTTGCAGATTGCACTAAATAAAATAAGGAATAAGTGAAGGAAGAGATGGTGTCGGCTCTTATAGCAGCAGCAATTGGGGCAACCCAAGAGGGTAATTCATGTGCTGAAATGAGAGCAGATGTCAATAAAGACAGCTTGTCTGTTGTTCAGCAGCATGTGTCAATGGGACAAGTTGTCAGACAGCCAGTGTTGTGAAGTCCTGTTATCTGTCTTAATCATTTGTATGGGGGGGGAGAGATGACACTTTGCTGCAGGCAAGGAGAAAAATGGGAAAGCAGAATAAGAACTGCTCAGAACAGAGCAATTTGTCATATTTTACTCTTTCAATATCCTTGCATGGCCAATATTAGCCCCAGCTGACCCAGGTTTATTGCACTGAATATTGCTCTAATTTGATTCAGGCTGTAGATAGTCTATAAACATCTACCTTACTAATCCGAGCAATCATTGTAAAAAAAAAAGTTGAATCTCCATCATTCGCCAAATGCTATATACAGAGGCAGCTTGTAATAACAGTCTTGAAGCTTAAAAACTTTTTTATTATGATTATTTCAGGACACATTGGCGGTTACATTTTTATTAAGGCATGCCTCCTGGTGATTAAAGGGCACTATATCTTAGTGTATAAAAATTGAATTCTGAGTTTCACATCTCCTTCAGGAAGTTTGACCCGAGTACATTAGGAGTTTATTCCAAGTGAATATGGAAATGGCTAAACGCATTCAGATTTTTACAAGCAGTTGAACACATGGTGTTCAACAGAGATGGTATTCGGCAGGTTCTGACCAGTTCTGGAGAACCAGTAGAGGAAATTTTGAGTAGTTCGGAGAACTGGTAGTGGAAATTTTGAGTAGTTCAAAACACCATCTCTGACTGGCCCCACCCCCACCTATTATCTGCCTCCTGAGCCCTAGCTGATTGGCTGGGTCTTCTTTTGTTGCCCTGCACAGGAGAACAGAACTGGAAAGCAGGTTAGTGGGGTGGGGAGAGAATGGGGATTTTACAGTAACCTTCCCCTGGAGTGGAATGGGAATGGAGATTTTACAGTATCTTTCCCCTGCCATACCCACTAAGCCATGCCCATCAAGCAACACCACGCCCAGGCATTCCCCCAGAACCGCTAGTAAAAAAAAAATTGAATCCCACCACTGGTATTATAGGTATTCAATTTCTTAGATAAGTCTCAAAGATCAAGACATATGGTCACAGAGTCCTGGCTGTTGAACCTTTGGAATTAAGATACAGGGAGATATGTATCTGTCATGCCCCTGGTGGAGACTGACTCTGAGGAAGAGGAGGAACAGCCAACAAGGAGTGGAAGTGTAGCTCCAGAGGTGGTGGAGGAGGCTGGGGAAGGGCAGAGGCCGGCTGAGCAATCAGAGGAGGATCCAGACCCATCCCCTATCCATCCTAGGGCACGAGGGAGGAGAGGATCAGGGAAAATGTGGTCTACTCAGGAGAAGAGGGCCATGATCCTCCTCATGGGTTGCAGCTGTGAGCTATGTTTGAAACTGCATGTTCACAGACACTGGAGTCAAATTAGTGCTTTCTTTGAATGAGGTTTATCTTTGTTGGCATTCTTCCCATGGACTCTCCGGTTATCTTCCTGGAATGTGTGATTAATTATCTTGATTTGCCTTGGAACTCTCGTCAATGCGGTTTGTTTTTGGTTTCCTTTTGCTTCATTATCTACTTTTTGAATTTAAACTGTGACTAATAAAACAGTGAAATTAAGTTGAAGGCATTACAAGACCTTGATTCATGTTTTAGTTTTTGTGTTATTTTTGAGACACTATGGGTCATCACATGTATCCACTGAGATATGACAACTTGGGAATAGATCTACACTCATGAGTTGCATGTGCATCTGAATTTTTCAGATGGCAAAACTTGCCTGAGGGACAGGGCTATGTTAATTATTCATTTAACCTCCAAGTACCATATAATACATTGAATCTATTATCCTATTTTGTATAGGCTACAGGTGCTAATTCTTCAAAAGAGTCATCTATCATCCAAAAAGGCATTTTCTTCATCTGCCTTGAGAGTAGCCCATGTTGAACTGTATAGCATAGTCAAACCTCATGAGTTCACCACAGGAAATCTGTTGTGATATCTCGTGCTATGTCATAAAATGCTTTAGATAACTTTTGTATCCTGAAATGTTTTATAAAATTTTCCAAAGTTTAATGCCATGAGAGCCAAGGGGCCCAGATTTTGGATACAATTTTTCAGTTAACCCATTTGACGTATCATGGTAGAAAATTGTTATGTGACACACAATATCATCTGATTAAAGGTTACAGACACAAAAGTTTTAACAGTATACAGATAAGCTAGACATTTTCTCCTGAGTGTGAAGGGTTGTACCATTCACCAATCCTAAGCAAATCAAATTTCTTACTCTTAACAACTGGGTAGGGGGGAGATGGGAATAGAAAAAAATCTCTGATGATCCTTTGAATCACACTAGATATCAGTCATAGGATAGCACCAAAGCCTTCTACTGCATCTGAACTCTGCTCTTAGCCATCTGAATTCCAGATAAAACCTTACTATATGTGAGTTTACATGCTAGTTTAAAAAAAACCACTTTGCGTGTAGGGAGAAGGGGACATAACAAGTAGAAGGCCTGGGTCTGCCAATGGGATCCATCAAAGGTCAGCAGTCTAGATTAGGCATCTTCTATATATTCTGTTTCTTCAAGATGACCTGAATCTGAAATATGTCCATAGATGGAAAGAAGCTTCTTTTGGAAATGAAGACATTTTGGAGGTTCATAAATCTTTGCCCAATTTCTATGATAAAATATTTCAAGTTCTGAAAGCATTTTTTCCTGTGAGAGAAGCTACTGTAAAGAAGTTTTTAATGTTATCTTTCTCTCTCATAGCTTCACTCTTACAAATAGAAGAAAGTTTTACAGTTACAGACCTTTCCATTGTTTTGAGTTTCCTTGGTTGCCTACTTTTCCAATCTTAAAAAAAAGCATAGCAAGAGGAATTATCTCAGAGCATTTTTCCTTCAGATTCAATTAAAATAGAGGAAGCTAAGGAATCTTCAGGTCACTGATTATACTTTTTGTACATTGCAAAACAAGAGATTCCCGCATACTGTTCGGTCATTTCTTCAAATATGCTATATCCAACAATGAGAATTTCATCAAAATTATCCTTCCCTTTGAAAGAAACCAGAGGAATATATTATTTTCCCAAAATGAATGGGAAGCTGGATAAAAGCACCTTTCACCATTTGGAAATAATGTAAAACAGAAAGTATGCTCTGAATTCAGCTGTGCTATTTTTCTCACACTTTTTAAATAGGTGAATATGAGACAATCATATTGCTTTCTTCAGCAATATTTCAGGAAAGAAAGAATTCATTGGGCCCTATGCTGATGTGGATTGGGAACACCCAGAACTAAATACTGGGCCTTTTAATATTTCATTTTTCTTCCGGATGAGGGCATCATTTTTCTCAAGCTCCCTTCTCAGATTATCTGCAATCCTCACATTAGTTTAGGAGGAATTTGATTTCCCAGCAACAATATATTCTTGTTAACCGTCCTGTTTTTACTGTACATTTTCACTGTAAAGTGGGCAATTTGGATCCATTATCAGCTTCTTATGGGGGTAAAAGTACTAAAAATGTATGTGTTATTTCCCTTGGTTCATGCAATTTTCTTGGTGCATTACATGTCACTTTGACATGAGCTTGTGTGTCCTTCCTGTATCACCGTTATTGGTTATGAAAGAAGAAAGCTAAAGCAGGAATTGTGTGTTTGTGTATTTTGGAATACCTGATCTATGTTAGATTTTGCTCTACCCAGGGGTTCAACCGCAGCATTACAGCGGTGTCATATGACATATTGGGACTTTTTCCTCTTTGCTAAACCTGGTGGGGGCAGGGCCAGCATGTGACACACCCATGGGCCATGAGTTTGACACTCCTGCTCTATGCTATGCTTATTCATCTATCAAGCAAGATAAAAATTCTCTGATTTTTTTTATATATTTTAAGTAATGCAGGTGTTTGCCCTTTACATCAAAGTCATGTAAAAAGGTATTATAATTGTGTTATAATGATGTTACAGTTCAGGATAAACTTTACCAGCATATTAAATGCTAGGCTTCTGCCAGAAGATGATTTGAATAGCCCCCATGTTTATATTGCCTCTTTTCCCTCCTATTCCACCACAGAGCTCAGGATGGCTTACAGGAAAGTGTGGTTTACACCTTTCCACACTTCATGCTGAAATAACCCTTTAAGTGTTATAAAGACAGCTGTGTCTTATTGAACAACTAACCCTTTTTATTTTGTATTCTGAAGCATCTCATGTGGTGGACTGTAATTATATTAGTCTGTTGCAAGTCACTGTAAGTGTGTTGTTTTTGGACCAACATGCGACTCTGTTCCTTTAACAAAAGCATGTATTTTTGTTAGAAAGCTAGTGTCAAGGTTCCATGAACCCAACCAATCCAGCAACTCTGAGACTCTTAATTTTCTCAAAGAACTGCTTTATTGAGTATGTCATTTCAGCACAGCTGAAATACAAAACCAACTCTGGCTATTTCTTGCACTTTCAGTTCAATTAAAGATTAGACAGCTCCCTCCCTCATGGTCACAGGTCACACTGTCCAAGTAGATGTTCTGGCATCTCTTTGGTAACCTCTTCCAGTCTCTGTCCAGCACCTGTTGGGATGACTTTGGTTTCCATGAGATAGTAAGTTGTTGATGTCTGGTCTGACATTCCAAACTCCCTCCTCCCCACAAAGCTGAGAAACAGAGAAAATGGCTGTGACAGGCCTGATCCATTTCAAAGTTGACAGCTAGCACGATTATTCAGGAAGAGCTGAAGGAAGCAAGATGAAGCACAAGGTACATACTGAAACCAGTGCAGGACATTGACATAGAACATAGAATACTAGAGATGGAAGGAACCTTGGAGGTCTTCTAGTCCAGCCCCGTGCCTGAGCAAGAGACTCTATACCATTTCAGACAAATGATTGTTCAGTCTCTTTTTGAAATCCTAGAGTGGAGCACCCACAATTTCTGAAGAAAAGTGGTTCCATTGGTTAATTGCTCTCACCGTCAGGAAATTTCTCCTTGGTTCTTGATTGCTTCCTCCTTAGTTTCCGTTCATTGTTTCTTATCTTGCCTTTTGGTTTCTTGTTTTGCTTTGGAAAATAGTTTGACCCATCTTGGTAGAAGCCCCTCAAATATGGACATAGACATTGACATGGATGTAGATGTATACATGCACACAGATATGGACATAGATATGGACATTGATATTAACGTGACATGGACATTGGGACTGATAACAAGAGAGCCTCCTATCACAATCTGTATTAAGTACCAAATAGCTTTACCTTCACTTCTCCTTCTCTCCTTAAAGTATGGCTCTTGATTCTGATGAGAGGTCAGTCAGGCTGTCTGAGCTTCCCTATGGTTGCCAAGAGTATATCATAGGGGTTAAAAATATGAACTCAGATTGTTTCAACAAAAATACCATCTCTGGATCATGAGAGAACCTTCTTCCAGCTCACAAGTCAATGGAGCGTTCTAAATTGAGCATTGATCACATACGGTTGTTTAGGTTGTGTATGTGCCTGAGTGTGTATACACACTGTATGCAAGCACATGTACACTGAGAGAACAGAGGGGAGAGGGGGAAATAAGCTGTCTAACATCTGGAAGAGCAGTCAAAACTGACATCTATGCTACTGATTGTGTTGTGGAAGATACGTTGCAAAAATGCATCTGTTAGGAAAATTAGACCAAAATGGTGTGGTCATATTTATGCATTTTAGGTTTAAATATTAGAAATGGTGGAAATAGATCCCTAAAATATTGAATGGAAAAATGAAGCTGCAAAAAGAAGCTAGTGTCTCTTCTTCATCCTTAGTGGCACTGTACAAGCAGTCCAGTGGTGGTATTCAGCAGGTTCTGACCAGTTCTAGAGAACCGGTAGCAGAGAACTGACAAATACCACCTCTGACTGGCCCCGCCCCCCTCTATTCTCTGCCTCCCAAGTCCCTGCTGATTGGCTGGATTCTTTTGTTGTCCTGCACAGGAGAACGGCTGGAAAGCAGGTTAGTGGGATGGGGAGGTAATGGAGATTTTACAGTATCCTTCTGGAGTGGGAAGGAATGGAGATTTTACAGTATCCTTCCCTGGAGTGGGAAGGAATGGAGATTTTGCAGTATCCTTCCTGCCAAGCCCATGCCATGCCCACCAAGCCACGCCCACACCCACCAAGCCACGCCCACAGAACCAGTAGTAAAAATTTTGAATCCCACCACTGAAGCAGTCCTCATTTACCAACTGCCTCATTCAGTGATCACTGAAAGTTTCCACACCATTGAAAAAATAGTTTGTAAATGTTCACAATGTTCCTGTGGTCCACATCACCATTTGGGACCTGAGCAGTTGGCTTTTTGACAAGTCAATGAGGAAGCCAGCAGGACATTGAGAGTTAGAGTCATGTAATATTTCACTTTTTCGACCTGTAGTGATTCACTTAATGACTACACTGGAACTGGC
>SOZL01001834.1:0-21197 GCA_009733165.1 Naja naja | reverse complement strand
TTCTCTTGATGTAAACAGCCTGTGACTAAGAAAATTTTCTCAGCAATTTGTTTTTTCAGTCCTTCAGAAAAAGGAAATTTTATAAAGACTTAGGTGGCAATGTTTATTTTTATTTTATTTATTTGATTTGTCAATTGCTTACAAGATAAGTATAACATAGTTACTTAATATTATGAAATGTATTCCTCGCATGGCGAGGTAGGGAGAAATACTAGTGCTTCTCCCACCTCGGTTTTCCGCCAGGAATGGCCATTCTCGGGCAGGGTGAGTTCACGCTTGAACACCCTAATGAGGAGAGTAAACTTGGAGCCGGTTTGGAAAGCATCCCAAAGGTGAAGAAGAGTTCAGTTCTGAACGGAAGAAGCCAGCTCGCCAGAGCTGACCAAGACGGGCGGTGTGCCAATAGAAGGAAGCTGAAAGAAGGTTGCAGACCAGAGGAGTACAAAAGAAGCTTGGGAGGGACTACAAAGGTTGCAGACCATTTCTGCCAAAAGGATCGGGCAAAGCTTAAAAAAGGCACCATCCTAGCGACACCCCAAGAGAAACCAAAGGAAGAGAAAGAGGCAATCCCTTCCAAAGAATAAGAAAAGGGAAAGTCCTGTGGAGAAAGAGAAAGTACCTTGTGAAAAGAGGCGTTTATCCAACTGGAAGGAGAACGGTCGAGGTTGGAAGGAGAACTGAGTGAGTGGCAGACGAAAGAACTATAATATGCCTGGCAGTGACAGAGTACCTGCGGAGGCGCCATCATGACGGAGGAAGCAGTGGAGAAGACCTAGACCAGAAGAGCAACAAACGACAGAACAGCGAGGAAAACCTTGCCAGCTAAGGGGAAGGAAAAGAAAATTTGGAAGCGGAAAACGGAGGACTTCATAAGAAATCCAGCGGCAAAGATTGGACGGAGGACAAGGGTGCTCAACACAGTGACAGTGCAAATTGATGAGCCCCGAATGATGGATAGACAAGCGATTGAATAGACAGTTATAGAAAAAGGAAAGTTATAAAACCTAATTAACTCAATTAACACTTGGAGAACATTGTTGTTTATCAAAGGAAAAGAGGAAAAGTACTTTGGGAAGGAAAGATAGAAAGGGGGAGGAAGATTGCCGGTGAGAAGAGTATAAAGAAGAACTCCGCCATCGTGACGTGCAAACTTGGGTCTCTGACAGTACAATAACTTTGACATTGAGAAAAGCGGCACGAATAACAGTGATTTAAAGAACGGAAGTAGACCCTGATATCGTTTTACACGTATACTATTCAATTGTACTTTATATTATTTAGTTTGGAGAAGGTTGATTTAAATAATTAAGTAAATAGAAACAAATAGAAATTTAATAGAGATAGATATATATGTGAAGGAAAGTTTATAGGACCACTGTATTTTTATAGACGTTAAGATCTGAAATACTAACAGTTAATAGTTAATACTTAAGATATTTATTATTTAACATCTAAGATATGTAACTGATTTAAGATTTCTAGTATATTGAAGATAATATTGAGTGGAAATAGAAAGAAGTAGATTACTGGATGATATATAAGTTGCTGATATACAGTAATTAATTAATTCATATAGTTTATTAAGACTTGATTGAAATATTTTATATATATATATATATATATATATATATATATATATATATATACTTTTTCATTCTATTCAATCTCTTCCTTTTTGGGGAAATCTATAATTTACCTGTAATATATACTTTGTTTTTATACACCTTTTGTTAGAGTAATAACGAATCCTAAGCAAGGAATGTAATGAGATTGTAAACACTGTCCCTCCCTCCCTAAGATTATTAAGAAAGGTACTAGGCTCTAACCTTAATATAAGACAAAACAAGAAAATAGATACTCTCCCTTTCTTCCCCTGGTGAGAGTTAACTGAGTGGAATTATTGGAAAGGAGGGACCCCAGTAAATGATAATTAGAAACGGACGTGGGGAAATATAAATAAAATTCTCAAGGAACAACAAAAGATTATAAAGGAAATGACATCTTCAACGACTACTATTACCAAAATAGGGAAAAGGGAGCGATAACTGTAACCCCATCTACTCCTACTGCAACCTCCTCCCAAAGAACAATAGAAGGGATGTTGGGCCCCGAGAAATCCAACACACAGGCCCCTCCCAAACACTACAGAATACATTACAGACAATACAAAATATGATGTTATCAATGCAGGAAACAATGATGAACAACCATGCAGAAAGTAAGAGAGAAAGAGAATTGATGAGATCAGAACTAAAAAGTGAATTGGGAGAGATGAAAATGAAATTAAAAGCTTAGAGGGGAAAATAGGACAACTACAGGAAATGACAAGGATAAATGAAGAGAAAATTGTAACAATCACCAAGCAAACAGATCAATCAGGGAAAAAGTAGAGTCATTGAGCAAAAAATAAAAGATCAATACAAGGAAACAAACGAGACCCTGACCTATCTAGAAATGGATAGAGCTTCGTATTATCTAAGGTTTCAAAATATACAGGCAGAAAGGGGGGGAAATTTGACTCTTATAGTGGCAGAAATGCTAGCAACCCTACTGCGAAAGAGAGAGACCAGATGATGCAAGAAATAGACGAATCATACAGAGTTTTCACAAGCTATGCAAGAAGGCATGGACTCCCACGGGAGGTCCATGTCAGATTCGCAAGGAAAAGAGTTAGGGAAATAATTTACAGACTGACAAGGGAGGAGACCATAAACTACAATGGCAGACAAATTATAGTATTGAAACAAATACCAAGGAGGGTGAGAGAACAAAGAAAGGAATACAGATTCCTCACGAACCATCTAAACAGGAAAAACATATTATTTAGATGGAATGATCCAGAAGGAGTCTTGGTAACATGGGAAGGTAAAAGAACAAAAATTGATAACCTAGCCAAGGCCCAAAGATTTTTTGAGCAAATAGGAGGATCAGAGGAGGAATTAAGCAGTAGGGAAGATTCGCGAAATACGAGCCGCGAGGACCTACAAGTTACTACCAGAGGAGAAGAGAGAAAGGAGGGGAAGGAGGGGGACAGGGAATCAACGGCTGGGGAAGGAAGAATGAGGGAAGAGATAGGGTGAAAACCAGGAGCCAAACAACAGGTAAAACGTAATAAAATCTAGAAAAGAAAAGACCAAATGGGAAGGGAACAAAATTAATATCGATAAATATCAATGGATTAAACAGCCCAAGTAAAAGGAAAAATATTTGCTAGATTGGAAAGACAAAAATGGGATATAGTATGCCTTCAAGAGGTCCATATAAAAGAACAGGATAAAAGATATCTAGAGAATAGGAAATTGGGAAAAGCATTTATGGCTCTAACAGGGAAAAAAAGAGAGGGTGGTACTATATGTAAAAGAGGATATCACAGCAAAATTGATATACAATGATACAGCCGGAAGAATACTAATGGTGGAAGTGGAAACACACAATAGGAAGACCTTATTTGTAGGAATTTATACACCAAATAAAAACCAAAAATAATTTTATAAAATCTATATGAAAAGCTGATAGAGAATGGTAATTCAAGGGTTTGTCTAATGGGGATTACAATGCAATAACTGACAATAAGCAAGATTATAAATGTGGACACAAACAGTATCAAAACAAAATACACTGCCAAAAATATTTTTCGAAATGTCAGAGGAGCTAGGATTGGAAGATGTATGGAGAAAAGAAACCCAGGAATTACACAGTATACTTTCCACTCCAACCCACACAAATCATGGTCCAGGGTAGATATGATTTGGATAAATAGCTTGAACTAAATAAGGAAATCCAGGACACAAAAATTTTAACAAATATATGGGCTGATCACAACCCAATGTCATTAACTTGGAAAGAAGGGGGAAGGAAAGGACAAAGATGGTCATTAAACACACAGGTTTTAAAGGAAGAAAAATACCTGCAAAAAGTAAGAGAGGAATTAATAAATTTTATAACTTCAGTAAAAAGAAGACACATCATTACAGAATATATGGGATACGATTAAAGCTATATTAGGGGAATATCAATTGCATACTTATCAAACAAGGAAAGATGGAAGAAGCAAGATGAATTAATAAAGAAATCGGAAAATTATTTATTTATTTATTTATTTATTAATGGGACTTATATGCGCCCCATCTCCGAAGACTCGAGGCTGCTTACAATAAAAACAGACACAATAAATATTTAAAAAGAATTAAATTAATGGTCCCAATTAATACAAAACTAAAAACAAATCTAAAACACCCCACCCATAGGTCACAGCCCGCTTGGTCAAATAACCAGGTCTTCAAGTCATGGCGGAAGGTGCGGAGGTCAGGGGCCAAGCGGAGCCCAGGGAAGTTGGTTCCAGAGTTCAGGGACCGCGACAGAGTAGGCGCCGTCGTCGGGGGACCGCCAGCCGGCATTGCCCGGCTGATGGGACCCCAAGGAGTCCCTGTCTGTGACTTCGTACAGGGCGGTTAGTATTCGATGTCGGCAGCAGTCTCTCCCTTAAATAATAAGGACCCATGTCATGTAGGACTTTGTATGTTAAAGTTAAAACCTTGAATCTCACCGGAGGGCAACCGGCAACCAATGCAGGCAGCGCGAGGAGGGGCTAACATGGGAGAACGGGAAACTCCCATCACCGCCGCGCCGCCGCATTTTGCACCAGCTGCAGTCTCGGATGGTATGCAAGGGCAGTCCTAAATAGAGAGCGTTGCAATAGTCAAGTCGCGAGGTAACAAGGGCATGAGTGACTGTCGCAGGGCATCCCGGTCCAGGCAGGCGAAGCTGGCGAACCAGCCGGACCTGGGCAAAGGCCCCCTGGCGGCGGCTCCCACCTGCTCCTCCAGCGGGCCGTGCATCCAGGAGGACCCCAGGTTCCTCGCCCTGTCCACAGGGGCAACACCACTCCCCTATGGTCAGCGATGGACATTCTAAGCTGGAGCGGGATGCGGTATGTACAACCACTCAGTCTTGGCGGGTTGAGTCGAAGCATGTTGCCGTCCATCCAGATCCGTACCGCATCCAGACAGCGAGTCATCACGGAGAGGGCATCACTGATCTGGTTTGGGGTGGAGATATACAGTTGAGTATCATCCCATATTGATGATACCTCACCCCAAAACCACGGATGATCTCACCCAGCGGTTTCATGTAGATGTTAAATAGAGGGGAGAGGACCGACCCTGGGACCCCACAAGTGAGCGCCCTTGGGGCGACCTCTGCCCCCTGCCAACACCGATTCGACCAGCCCTCAGTAGGAGGAGAGCCACCGAAGAACAGTGCCCCCACCCCCAGCCCCACAAGGCGTGCAAAAGGATACCATGGTCGATGGTATCGAAAGCCGCTGAGAGGTCTAATAGGACCAGGACAGAGGAAAAACCCTGTCCCGTGCCCTCCAGAGATCATCCAACAGTGCGACCAATGCCGTCTCCGTGCTGAAACCAGGCGGAAGCCCGATTGGTACGGATCGAGGTAGTCCGTTTCCTCCAGGAAAAGCGGAAATTGCCGGGCCACCACACTCTCAACAACCTTCGCCAAAAGCGAAGGTTGGAGACTGGACGAAAGTTGTCTAACACGGTCGGGTCCAGGGCAGGCTTCTTCAGGAGGGCCTCACCACGCCTCCTTCAAGGCGGAGGAAAGACACCCTCTCTCAAAGAAGCGTTGACAACTGCCGGATCAGCCGCAGGTGACCTCCCTGGCGGCATAAGCTAACCAGGAGGGGCACGGGTCCAACAAACATGTGGTGGAACTCAGGCGCGCATAATCCCGTCCACTTCATCCTCGGAAACAGGATCGAACTCATCCCAAAGCGTAATGGCCAGACTCCCGTATCCGCTCCTCCAACCACTGCAAATCAGAGGACAACCGCTCCGAATCCGGCGATTTTATCCGACAGATATTGCCCAAATTCCTCAGCCCTTCCCATAGCGGGTCCGGCCCCTCCTCTGGGCGAAGAAGGGAGCGTGTGACCCGAACAGGCGGCTGGGCGGTTATTCGCGGACGCTATGAGGCGGAGAAATAAGACATTCTCGCCGCTCTCATCGCTCCCAGGTAAGTCCTAATATGGGCTCTTAACTGGGCTCGTCGGCCTGGGAGCGGGTGGCCCTCCACCTGCTCTCTAAGCCCCTTCGACGGCGTTTCATCTCCCGGAGCTCCTCTGAATACCAGGGAGCCATTCGGGATCCACGGCGTAAGGGGTGCATGGGGACAACCCTGTCGAGGGCTTCCGCGCAGCCCGTTGCCAGGCGGTCGCCAGATCCTCGGCAGAGCCGTGAGTCAGGAAGAGGAAAGGCCCCAGCTCCACCTGGAACCGCTCGGGTCCATAAAGCCTGGGGCGGAACCACCTCGTGGCTCCTCATCCCAGCAGTGGGGGGCTGTTGGAAGACCACCGTAGGAGATAGTGATCAGACCATGGAGCGGGCAAAGCGTAAAGTAGTCTGCCCTCTGTCACTATGCCACCACTCAGAGACAAAAACAAGGTCGAGAGTGTTCCCCCCTCATGAGTGGGGCCATGAATTAATTGGGTCAGGCCCATGGCTTCCATGGAAGCCATGAATTCCTGGGCCAATCCCGACGCACCCCAGGGAAGGCAGATTAAAATCCCCAGGACTATAAGGCCTGGGATCTCCACCGCCACCCCGAGAGGCGTCCAGGAGCCCAGGCAGGGTTGCTGTCACACAGCTGGGTGAAAGGTATGCAAGCAGCAAACCCACCTGACCATTAGGCCCCACTTCAGGAGGAGGGTCTCACTCCTATCTCTGGGATAGTGACCTCCCTTGGAAGTAAGGTCTCCCTAATAACCACAGCCACCCCACCACCCCTACCCTGGGCCATGGCGGTGCACAACTCGAAAACCTGGAGGGCATAATTCAACCAGAGGGACACCTCCTCCGGGCCCAACCAGGTCTCGGTGATGCAAGCCAGGTCCGCAGCCTCCTCCTCAATGATTTCACGGAGGAGGACGGATTTATTGGCCACGGACCTGGCATTAAAATACACCAGTCTGAGCCCAGGGGTCCCATTCCCGAACTCCCTAAGGAGGAGGTCATAGTCGAGGCGGCGACCGCGCAGTTGGCGGCACGCGGCTCCGGTACATGATATGACCCTATGCCACGGCGTCTGCTGCCAACCCCAACCACCCTGGGAATCGCAGCCCCGCCTCAGTCCCGGAGCCCCACAGGCCCCAACCTCCACCCCCACCACCACGAACCGGGCTGCAAAAGACCTATTAACCCTCCTCCCTAACCCCTTAAGCGGCTAGTTAAAAATTTTAAAAGTTTCCCTTCCTTCTAAATTTGGAATTTGGCCCATTTACTGCTGCATGCCACCTCTCGGGATCCCAAGATCCGTCATTAAGGAAAGCTCTTAATAAAGTGCAGGGCCATTCTACAGACTGGGGAACCGTCCGGAGGGCCCATAAGTCTGCTGGCGAGTAGGCAGGCATAACATATACATCTTTGGCAAGACAGGGGCAGCTGGTTAGATGGAAAAAATTGTAAAGGTGGAAGTACAATAAGAGACGGACTAAATAAGAGTCAGGAAATAATCCAATCGGCTCTCTCACAGCTGCCGACAGTTAGAGTCAAATAAACAAGTCACTGTGCTGCCACCAAAGTGACTTGCGGTATAAAATCCTGAATAATTCCCTGCACTCACACTGCAGGGAAAAATCACATCCTCCCACTGCCCTCACACCACAGTGGGAGG
Source organism: Naja naja (assembly GCA_009733165.1). Taxonomy (NCBI): domain Eukaryota; kingdom Metazoa; phylum Chordata; class Lepidosauria; order Squamata; family Elapidae; genus Naja; species Naja naja. The sequence continues at coordinate 13,511 of SOZL01001834.1, read as the reverse complement.
TAGTCCAGTCTCAGGAGAGAAGTATAGGTCCATGGAAGTGGTACAGATGACCCAGGCACCATCAATAGTGTCAATGAGTCCAAGATGGCAAAAACAATGAAAGGGATGGTGGTCACAGATGGAATGTTCCAAAGTCCAAGAGTCCAAGCAAGGTGCAGTGTCCAAAACCAAACCCCGGCCACAGATCTGGGGCCACAAGCCGTCCTTTCATGGGGAAGGGCACCACCAACCGACTCTGCCCATAATCCCCAGCCAGGAAGGCCGCTTCCCTCAGTCCAGGCCATGGGTGGGAACATGCCCCGAACTCTTGGATATACAGGCCTCCCTCCCTTCCGATGTCCGACTCTCCCAGAACTTCTGGGAGAGAGTAAAAATAAAGGGGTAGGGGCTCCCAGGGGTGGTTCAAGAACCCATCCCCCATAGCCACACCACCCAAGTCAGAGCGGAAAGAGAGGGAGAAGGCCATTGGGCCGACCAACAGCCCTTCACTGGGGACTCCATGGCTACCTCCATATAATGTAGGGAGCCACAGCACCAAGTCCAGGCCATCTCCGCTGCCATCAACTCCCGTTTGGTGGGGAAAAGAACCCCCAGCGCCGCAGTCAAGCCGTAGCTGATCCAGCCCATTGGGACCCAGTCTTGCCACACTCGCCGCCAGCAGTCCAGAGCCCGACTAGTAGCGATGGTATCGGGTCCACAAGGTCGCACACTGGGACTCGCAGCCACCAGGGCACAGGACACAGACGGATCGCAAGGCAGAACAACAACCAGACGTCGCCGTCAACAGCTCCAAAGAGCAAACAACGCCGTCGCCGTCGCTGCTGCTGTTACCGTTGCTGCTGCGCTGCTTGCTTCGCTGACAAACCGCGATAAGCGGGGAGAATCGATCTAGCCACGCCGAGCCGTCGGCTCTTTGAAAGAGTCATGGAGTCATGTTGATGCACAATTGCAGTCGGCCACATCTAAATGCCCCTCTGTGTGTAACAATAGTTTGCTCCCCTGTAGTGGCATCGTCCACTGGTAGCTGCTGATACGTTGGGGCTAGGTCAAGTTTTGTAAAAAGTTTGCCCTTTCCTAGAGAATGCAATAAATGCTGTATGAGCACCATGGGATCCTTCCATGCTCTTGTGGTGCACAGTGGCCACTCCTCGTGAGTGCTGCTTGATCTCTGAATTGCAAATGCCGGTGTATTTGTGGATTAGTTGCCATCGCCTTATCTAGTGCAGCTTGGAATGTGAGGCCGGCTTAACGATTTACAACCTTTGCAGTTTTAGGTCTTTCAAACCCAAGACGAGCCCATCTCTCATCGCCTCCTCTAGGTCTCTGAACTTGCAGTCAGCGGTGACTTCTCTCAGCGCTGCAACAAAGTCTTTGATTGTCTCACCTTCCTTTTGAGCTCTGTGGTGAAACTCATGTCTTTTTATCAGTGCTGCTGCTGGGGGTGCATAGTAAATTTTAGTATGTTCTGATAATATTCTTTTTCCTAGGTATTCTATCTATCTATCTATCTATCTATCTATCTATCTATCTATCTATCTATCTATCTCTATATACTTAAAGTTGTCAAAATTAAGAAACTCTAGTTAAATAATCAAGAAGTTATTTATTATACATCCTTCCTTTATTTACACACCTCCTTGAGGTGTTTATAAAAATATGACTTACTATTACCTCCAAATTCCCTACAATAACAAACCTATGAGGTAGTTGGAGGGAGGGAGAGAGTGATTGGCCACAAATCACATATTCAGCTTTCATACCTATGGTAAAATTAAACACATGGCCTAATACTGTCTATCTGGTTCTTAATTACTCTAAACAAACTGGTTCCTAGCAGTTAACTAAAGAAAATTGATGGTTAGAAAGTCAATTATTTTTACATTCATTGATAAGAACTCTTTAAATTTAACTTGGAAGGACCTACTCCCTAGGACAGGGATACAGTTCCCTTGATAGTCCTTTAACAGCACTCTTTGCGGCTTCAGATGTGACTTATTTAACCCCAGAACTGCCTTCTTAATAGTTGTCAAGGACACAATGGTCATATATCTCCATGTCACATGGGTATCCCTCGATTTGGATGGTGACATGTAATTTCTTGGAGCGATATGCATCAGAGTGGCCAACAGTTGTTTGATTGGTTTCATTGGGTTCCCTTGTTACTGCAGCTTGGTGTTCTCTTTGCTTATTTCCGGAAATTGCACTTCCCAGAATCCCATCTTGGACCATGTCTGGGAAACATGTCTGGGAAACAGGACCATGGGGAAACATGTCTGGGAAACAGGACCATGTCTGGGAAACAATCCAATATTGCCATGTCTGGGAAAAAGGCTACCTCTGGTGGAGAAAGGCTGGCTGGGATGCTGGGCAAGCTAAGTGTCCCTTCCATTCGCATCTTTGGTAAATGGCATCTCTGAATCTGCATTCCGATCTGGGGTGATTTCCCCCACAACCGGCACACAAGGATAGTCTCTCCACCATTTCAGGATTTCCTACCTTCCTTTCGGAATGAATGTGTTGAATTTTATTGTCCTCATCTGTAGATTCTCCTTGTTCCATGCTCTTGTGATGCAGACAATGTTTTCCAGAATATAGGAATATTCAATGCATTTCTGAATATGCATTTATATGTTGGTTATCTGTTGCCACTTCCAAACATAGAAGAGGTTTTCATTTGGCCTCAAGAGAATATTTTAAAAACATAGGCATACTCAATGTATTTCTGAGTGACTGCAGACACAGTGATGGCATACGCCTCCACATTTATATGTTGGTTATCTGTTGCTGCTTCCCAGCATAGAAGGGGGTTCATGATTGACTGAGAATGGGAGTTTGCACGTTGGGACATAAATCAGAATGGGTCCCAGGATCCATGGAAAGAGTAATATCATTGAAGAAACTTCTTAATTCTTATCCTTAGTTGGTGGATTAATTCTTCTTTGTTGTTTACGGACATGTGGACATCATCAAAGTAGGTTACCACCCCTTGAATGCCCTGTAGCAGGCATTCCATTCTGCTTTGAAAGAGTCATGGAGTCATGTTGATGCACAATTGCAGTCGCCACATCTAAATGCCCCTCTGTGTGTAACAATAGTTTGCTCCCCTGTAGTGGCATCGTCCACTGGTAGCTGCTGATACGTTGGGGCTAGGTCAAGTTTTGTAAAAAGTTTGCCCTTTCCTAGAGAATGCAATAAATGCTGTATGAGCACCATGGGATCCTTCCATGCTCTTGTGGTGCACAGTGGCCACTCCTCGTGAGTGCTGCTTGATCTCTGAATTGCAAATGCCGGTGTATTTGTGGATTAGTTGCCATCGCCTTATCTAGTGCAGCTTGGAATGTGAGGCCCGGCTTAACGATTTACAACCTTTGCAGTTTTAGGTCTTTCAAACCCAAGACGAGCCCATCTCTCATCGCCTCCTCTAGGTCTCTGAACTTGCAGTCAGCGGTGACTTCTCTCAGCTGCAACAAAGTCTTTGATTGTCTCACCTTCCTTTTGAGCTCTGTGGTGAAACTCATGTCTTTTATCAGTGCTGCTGCTGGGGTGCATAGTAAATTTTAGTATGTTCTGATAATATTCTTTTTCCTAGGTATATCTATCTATCTATCTATCTATCTATCTATCTATCTATCTATCTATCTCTATATACTTAAAGTTGTCAAAATTAAGAAACTCTAGTTAAATAATCAAGAAGTTATTTATTATACATCCTTCCTTTATTTACACACCTCCTTGAGGTGTTTATAAAAATATGACTTACTATTACCTCCAAATTCCCTACAATAACAAACCTATGAGGTAGTTGGAGGGAGGGAGAGAGTGATTGGCCACAAATCACATATTCAGCTTTCATACCTATGGTAAAATTAAACACATGGCCTAATACTGTCTATCTGGTTCTTAATTACTCTAAACAAACTGGTTCCTAGCAGTTAACTAAAGAAAATTGATGGTTAGAAAGTCAATTATTTTTTACATTCATTGATAAGAACTCTTTAAATTTAACTTGGAAGGACCTACTCCCTAGGACAGGGATACAGTTCCCTTGATAGTCCTTTAACAGCACTCTTTGCGGCTTCAGATGTGACTTATTTAACCCCAGAACTGCCTTCTTAATAGTTGTCAAGGACACAATGGTCATATATCTCCATGTCACATGGGTATCCCTCGATTTGGATGGTGACATGTAATTTCTTGGAGCGATATGCATCAGAGTGGCCAACAGTTGTTTGATTGGTTTCATTGGGTTCCCTTGTTACTGCAGCTTGGTGTTCTCTTTGCTTATTTCCGGAAATTGCACTTCCCAGAATCCCATCTTGGACCATGTCTGGGAAACATGTCTGGGAAACAGGACCATGGGGAAACATGTCTGGGAAACAGGACCATGTCTGGGAAACAATCCAATATTGCCATGTCTGGGAAAAAGGCTACCTCTGGTGGAGAAAGGCTGGCTGGGATGCTGGGCAAGCTAAGTGTCCCTTCCATTCGCATCTTTGGTAAATGGCATCTCTGAATCTGCATTCCGATCTGGGGTGATTTCCCCCACAACCGGCACACAAGGATAGTCTCTCCACCATTTCAGGATTTCCTACCTTCCTTTCGGAATGAATGTGTTGAATTTTATTGTCCTCATCTGTAGATTCTCCTTGTTCCATGCTCTTGTGATGCAGACAATGTTTTCCAGAATATAGGAATATTCAATGCATTTCTGAATATGCATTTATATGTTGGTTATCTGTTGCCACTTCCAAACATAGAAGAGGTTTTTCATTTGGCCTCAAGAGAATATTTTAAAAACATAGGCATACTCAATGTATTTCTGAGTGACTGCAGACACAGTGATGGCATACGCCTCCACATTTATATGTTGGTTATCTGTTGCTGCTTCCCAGCATAGAAGGGGGTTCATGATTGACTGAGAATGGGAGTTTGCACGTTGGGACATAAATCAGAATGGGTCCCAGGATCCATGGAAAGAGTAATATCATTGAAGAAACTTCTTAATTCTTATCCTTAGTTGGTGGATTAATTCTTCTTTGTTGTTTACGGACATGTGGACATCATCAAAGTAGGTTACCACCCCTTGAATGCCCTGTAGCAGGCATTCCATTCTGCTTTGAAAGAGTCATGGAGTCATGTTGATGCACAATTGCAGTCGCCACATCTAAATGCCCCTCTGTGTGTAACAATAGTTTGCTCCCCTGTAGTGGCATCGTCCACTGGTAGCTGCTGATACGTTGGGGCTAGGTCAAGTTTTGTAAAAAGTTTGCCCTTTCCTAGAGAATGCAATAAATGCTGTATGAGCACCATGGGATCCTTCCATGCTCTTGTGGTGCACAGTGGCCACTCCTCGTGAGTGCTGCTTGATCTCTGAATTGCAAATGCCGGTGTATTTGTGGATTAGTTGCCATCGCCTTATCTAGTGCAGCTTGGAATGTGAGGCCCGGCTTAACGATTTACAACCTTTGCAGTTTTAGGTCTTTCAAACCCAAGACGAGCCCATCTCTCATCGCCTCCTCTAGGTCTCTGAACTTGCAGTCAGCGGTGACTTCTCTCAGCGCTGCAACAAAGTCTTTGATTGTCTCACCTTCCTTTTGAGCTCTGTGGTGAAACTCATGTCTTTTATCAGTGCTGCTGCTGGGGTGCATAGTAAATTTTAGTATGTTCTGATAATATTCTTTTTCCTAGGTATTCTATCTATCTATCTATCTATCTATCTATCTATCTATCTATCTATCTATCTCTATATACTTAAAGTTGTCAAAATTAAGAAACTCTAGTTAAATAATCAAGAAGTTATTTATTATACATCCTTCCTTTATTTACACACCTCCTTGAGGTGTTTATAAAAATATGACTTACTATTACCTCCAAATTCCCTACAATAACAAACCTATGAGGTAGTTGGAGGGAGGGAGAGAGTGATTGGCCACAAATCACATATTCAGCTTTCATACCTATGGTAAAATTAAACACATGGCCTAATACTGTCTATCTGGTTCTTAATTACTCTAAACAAACTGGTTCCTAGCAGTTAACTAAAGAAAATTGATGGTTAGAAAGTCAATTATTTTTTACATTCATTGATAAGAACTCTTTAAATTTAACTTGGAAGGACCTACTCCCTAGGACAGGGATACAGTTCCCTTGATAGTCCTTTAACAGCACTCTTTGCGGCTTCAGATGTGACTTATTTAACCCCAGAACTGCCTTCTTAATAGTTGTCAAGGACACAATGGTCATATATCTCCATGTCACATGGGTATCCCTCGATTTGGATGGTGACATGTAATTTCTTGGAGCGATATGCATCAGAGTGGCCAACAGTTGTTTGATTGGTTTCATTGGGTTCCCTTGTTACTGCAGCTTGGTGTTCTCTTTGCTTATTTCCGGGAAATTGCACTTCCCAGAATCCCATCTTGGACCATGTCTGGGAAACATGTCTGGGAAACAGGACCATGGGGAAACATGTCTGGGAAACAGGACCATGTCTGGGAAACAATCCAATATTGCCATGTCTGGGAAAAAGGCTACCTCTGGTGGAGAAAGGCGGCTGGGATGCTGGGCAAGCTAAGTGTCCCTTCCATTCGCATCTTTGGTAAATGGCATCTCTGAATCTGCATTCCGATCTGGGGTGATTTCCCCCACAACCGGCACACAAGGATAGTCTCTCCACCATTTCAGGATTTCCTACCTTCCTTTCGGAATGAATGTGTTGAATTTTATTGTCCTCATCTGTAGATTCTCCTTGTTCCATGCTCTTGTGATGCAGACAATGTTTTCCAGAATATAGGAATATTCAATGCATTTCTGAATATGCATTTATATGTTGGTTATCTGTTGCCACTTCCAAACATAGAAGAGGTTTTTCATTTGGCCTCAAGAGAATATTTTTAAAAACATAGGCATACTCAATGTATTTCTGAGTGACTGCAGACACAGTGATGGCATACGCCTCCACATTTATATGTTGGTTATCTGTTGCTGCTTCCCAGCATAGAAGGGGGTTCATGATTGACTGAGAATGGGAGTTTGCACGTTGGGACATAAATCAGAATGGGTCCCAGGATCCATGGAAAGAGTAATATCATTGAAGAAACTTCTTAATTCTTATCCTTAGTTGGTGGATTAATTCTTCTTTGTTGTTTACGGACATGTGGACATCATCAAAGTAGGTTACCACCCCTTGAATGCCCTGTAGCAGGCATTCCATTCTGCTTTGAAAGAGTCATGGAGTCATGTTGATGCACAATTGCAGTCGGCCACATCTAAATGCCCCTCTGTGTGTAACAATAGTTTGCTCCCCTGTAGTGGCATCGTCCACTGGTAGCTGCTGATACGTTGGGGCTAGGTCAAGTTTTGTAAAAAGTTTGCCCTTTCCTAGAGAATGCAATAAATGCTGTACGAGCACCATGGGATCCTTCCATGCTCTTGTGGTGCACAGTGGCCACTCCTCGTGAGTGCTGCTTGATCTCTGAATTGCAAATGCCGATGTATTTGAGGATTAGTTGCTGTGGCCTTATCTAGTGCAGCTTGGAATGTGAGGCCCGGCTTAACGATTTACAACCTTTGCAGTTTTAGGTCTTTCAAACCCAAGACGAGCCCATCTCTCATCGCCTCCTCTAGGTCTCTGAACTTGCAGTCAGCGGTGACTTCTCTCAGCTGCAACAAAGTCTTTGATTGTCTCACCTTCCTTTTGAGCTCTGTGGTGAAACTCATGTCTTTTTATCAGTGCTGCTGCTGGGGGTGCATAGTAAATTTTAGTATGTTCTGATAATATTCTTTTTCCTAGGTATATCTATCTATCTATCTATCTATCTATCTATCTATCTATCTATCTATCTCTATATACTTAAAGTTGTCAAAATTAAGAAACTCTAGTTAAATAATCAAGAAGTTATTTATTATACATCCTTCCTTTATTTACACACCTCCTTGAGGTGTTTATAAAAATATGACTTACTATTACCTCCAAATTCCCTACAATAACAAACCTATGAGGTAGTTGGAGGGAGGGAGAGAGTGATTGGCCACAAATCACATATTCAGCTTTCATACCTATGGTAAAATTAAACACATGGCCTAATACTGTCTATCTGGTTCTTAATTACTCTAAACAAACTGGTTCCTAGCAGTTAACTAAAGAAAATTGATGGTTAGAAAGTCAATTATTTTTTACATTCATTGATAAGAACTCTTTAAATTTAACTTGGAAGGACCTACTCCCTAGGACAGGGATACAGTTCCCTTGATAGTCCTTTAACAGCACTCTTTGCGGCTTCAGATGTGACTTATTTAACCCCAGAACTGCCTTCTTAATAGTTGTCAAGGACACAATGGTCATATATCTCCATGTCACATGGGTATCCCTCGATTTGGATGGTGACATGTAATTTCTTGGAGCGATATGCATCAGAGTGGCCAACAGTTGTTTGATTGGTTTCATTGGGTTCCCTTGTTACTGCAGCTTGGTGTTCTCTTTGCTTATTTCCGGAAATTGCACTTCCCAGAATCCCATCTTGGACCATGTCTGGGAAACATGTCTGGGAAACAGGACCATGGGGAAACATGTCTGGGAAACAGGACCATGTCTGGGAAACAATCCAATATTGCCATGTCTGGGAAAAAGGCTACCTCTGGTGGAGAAAGGCTGGCTGGGATGCTGGGCAAGCTAAGTGTCCCTTCCATTCGCATCTTTGGTAAATGGCATCTCTGAATCTGCATTCCGATCTGGGGTGATTTCCCCCACAACCGGCACACAAGGATAGTCTCTCCACCATTTCAGGATTTCCTACCTTCCTTTCGGAATGAATGTGTTGAATTTTATTGTCCTCATCTGTAGATTCTCCTTGTTCCATGCTCTTGTGATGCAGACAATGTTTTCCAGAATATAGGAATATTCAATGCATTTCTGAATATGCATTTATATGTTGGTTATCTGTTGCCACTTCCAAACATAGAAGAGGTTTTTCATTTGGCCTCAAGAGAATATTTTTAAAAACATAGGCATACTCAATGTATTTCTGAGTGACTGCAGACACAGTGATGGCATACGCCTCCACATTTATATGTTGGTTATCTGTTGCTGCTTCCCAGCATAGAAGGGGGTTCATGATTGACTGAGAATGGGAGTTTGCACGTTGGGACATAAATCAGAATGGGTCCCAGGATCCATGGAAAGAGTAATATCATTGAAGAAACTTCTTAATTCTTATCCTTAGTTGGTGGATTAATTCTTCTTTGTTGTTTACGGACATGTGGACATCATCAAAGTAGGTTACCACCCCTTGAATGCCCTGTAGCAGGCATTCCATTCTGCTTTGAAAGAGTCATGGAGTCATGTTGATGCACAATTGCAGTCGGCCACATCTAAATGCCCCTCTGTGTGTAACAATAGTTTGCTCCCCTGTAGTGGCATCGTCCACTGGTAGCTGCTGATACGTTGGGGCTAGGTCAAGTTTTGTAAAAAGTTTGCCCTTTCCTAGAGAATGCAATAAATGCTGTACGAGCACCATGGGATCCTTCCATGCTCTTGTGGTGCACAGTGGCCACTCCTCGTGAGTGCTGCTTGATCTCTGAATTGCAAATGCCGATGTATTTGTGGATTAGTTGCCATCGCCTTATCTAGTGCAGCTTGGAATGTGAGGCCCGGCTTAACGATTTACAACCTTTGCAGTTTTAGGTCTTTCAAACCCAAGACGAGCCCATCTCTCATCGCCTCCTCTAGGTCTCTGAACTTGCAGTCAGCGGTGACTTCTCTCAGCTGCAACAAAGTCTTTGATTGTCTCACCTTCCTTTTGAGCTCTGTGGTGAAACTCATGTCTTTTATCAGTGCTGCTGCTGGGGTGCATAGTAAATTTTAGTATGTTCTGATAATATTCTTTTTCCTAGGTATTCTATCTATCTATCTATCTATCTATCTATCTATCTATCTATCTATCTCTATATACTTAAAGTTGTCAAAATTAAGAAACTCTAGTTAAATAATCAAGAAGTTATTTATTATACATCCTTCCTTTATTTACACACCTCCTTGAGGTGTTTATAAAAATATGACTTACTATTACCTCCAAATTCCCTACAATAACAAACCTATGAGGTAGTTGGAGGGAGGGAGAGAGTGATTGGCCACAAATCACATATTCAGCTTTCATACCTATGGTAAAATTAAACACATGGCCTAATACTGTCTATCTGGTTCTTAATTACTCTAAACAAACTGGTTCCTAGCAGTTAACTAAAGAAAATTGATGGTTAGAAAGTCAATTATTTTTTACATTCATTGATAAGAACTCTTTAAATTTAACTTGGAAGGACCTACTCCCTAGGACAGGGATACAGTTCCCTTGATAGTCCTTTAACAGCACTCTTTGCGGCTTCAGATGTGACTTATTTAACCCCAGAACTGCCTTCTTAATAGTTGTCAAGGACACAATGGTCATATATCTCCATGTCACATGGGTATCCCTCAATTTGGATGGTGACATGTAATTTCTTGGAGCGATATGCATCAGAGTGGCCAACAGTTGTTTGATTGGTTTCATTGGGTTCCCTTGTTACTGCAGCTTGGTGTTCTCTTTGCTTATTTCCGGAAATTGCACTTCCCAGAATCCCATCTTGGACCATGTCTGGGAAACATGTCTGGGAAACAGGACCATGGGGAAACATGTCTGGGAAACAGGACCATGTCTGGGAAACAATCCAATATTGCCATGTCTGGGAAAAAGGCTACCTCTGGTGGAGAAAGGCTGGCTGGGATGCTGGGCAAGCTAAGTGTCCCTTCCATTCGCATCTTTGGTAAATGGCATCTCTGAATCTGCATTCCGATCTGGGGTGATTTCCCCCACAACCGGCACACAAGGATAGTCTCTCCACCATTTCAGGATTTCCTACCTTCCTTTCGGAATGAATGTGTTGAATTTTATTGTCCTCATCTGTAGATTCTCCTTGTTCCATGCTCTTGTGATGCAGACAATGTTTTCCAGAATATAGGAATATTCAATGCATTTCTGAATATGCATTTATATGTTGGTTATCTGTTGCCACTTCCAAACATAGAAGAGGTTTTTCATTTGGCCTCAAGAGAATATTTTAAAAACATAGGCATACTCAATGTATTTCTGAGTGACTGCAGACACAGTGATGGCATACGCCTCCACATTTATATGTTGGTTATCTGTTGCTGCTTCCCAGCATAGAAGGGGGTTCATGATTGACTGAGAATGGGAGTTTGCACGTTGGGACATAAATCAGAATGGGTCCCAGGATCCATGGAAAGAGTAATATCATTGAAGAAACTTCTTAATTCTTATCCTTAGTTGGTGGATTAATTCTTCTTTGTTGTTTACGGACATGTGGACATCATCAAAGTAGGTTACCACCCCTTGAATGCCCTGTAGCAGGCATTCCATTCTGCTTTGAAAGAGTCATGGAGTCATGTTGATGCACAATTGCAGTCGGCCACATCTAAATGCCCCTCTGTGTGTAACAATAGTTTGCTCCCCTGTAGTGGCATCGTCCACTGGTAGCTGCTGATCGTTGGGGCTAGGTCAAGTTTTGTAAAAGTTTGCCCTTTCCTAGAGAATGCAATAAATGCTGTATACGAGCACCATGGGATCCTTCCATGCTCTTGTGGTGCACAGTGGCCACTCCTCGTGAGTGCTGCTTGATCTCTGAATTGCAAATGCCGTGTATTTGTGGATTAGTTGCCATCGCCTTATCTAGTGCAGCTTGGAATGTGAGGCCCGGCTTAACGATTTACAACCTTTGCAGTTTTAGGTCTTTCAAACCCAAGACGAGCCCATCTCTCATCGCCTCCTCTAGGTCTCTGAACTTGCAGTCAGCGGTGACTTCTCTCAGCGCTGCAACAAAGTCTTTGATTGTCTCACCTTCCTTTTGAGCTCTGTGGTGAAACTCATGTCTTTTTATCAGTGCTGCTGCTGGGGGTGCATAGTAAATTTTAGTATGTTCTGATAATATTCTTTTTCCTAGGTATTCTATCTATCTATCTATCTATCTATCTATCTATCTATCTATCTCTATATACTTAAAGTTGTCAAAATTAAGAAACTCTAGTTAAATAATCAAGAAGTTATTTATTATACATCCTTCCTTTATTTACACACCTCCTTGAGGTGTTTATAAAAATATGACTTACTATTACCTCCAAATTCCCTACAATAACAAACCTATGAGGTAGTTGGAGGGAGGGAGAGTGATTGGCCACAAATCACATATTCAGCTTTCATACCTATGGTAAAATTAAACACATGGCCTAATACTGTCTATCTGGTTCTTAATTACTCTAAACAAACTGGTTCCTAGCAGTTAACTAAAGAAAATTGATGGTTAGAAAGTCAATTATTTTTTACATTCATTGATAAGAACTCTTTAAATTTAACTTGGAAGGACCTACTCCCTAGGACAGGGATACAGTTCCCTTGATAGTCCTTTAACAGCACTCTTTGCGGCTTCAGATGTGACTTATTTAACCCCAGAACTGCCTTCTTAATAGTTGTCAAGGACACAATGGTCATATATCTCCATGTCACATGGGTATCCCTCAATTTGGATGGTGACATGTAATTTCTTGGAGCGATATGCATCAGAGTGGCCAACAGTTGTTTGATTGGTTTCATTGGGTTCCCTTGTTACTGCAGCTTGTGTTCTCTTTGCTTATTTCCGGAAATTGCACTTCCCAGAATCCCATCTTGGACCATGTCTGGGAAACATGTCTGGGAAACAGGACCATGGGGAAACATGTCTGGGAAACAGGACCATGTCTGGGAAACAATCCTATATGGCCATGTCTGGGAAAAAGGCTACCTCTGGTGGAGAAAGGGGCTGGGATGCTGGGCAAGCTAAGTGTCCCTTCCATTCGCATCTTTGGTAAATGGCATCTCTGAATCTGCATTCCGATCTGGGGTGATTTCCCCCACAACCGGCACACAAGGATAGTCTCTCCACCATTTCAGGATTTCCTACCTTCCTTTCGGATGAATGTGTTGAATTTTATTGTCCTCATCTGTAGATTCTCCTTGTTCCATGCTCTTGTGATGCAGACAATGTTTTCCAGAATATAGGAATATTCAATGCATTTCTGAATATGCATTTATATGTTGGTTATCTGTTGCCACTTCCAAACATAGAAGAGGTTTTTCATTTGGCCTCAAGAGAATATTTCTAAAAACATAGGCATACTCAATGTATTTCTGAGTGACTGCAGAAACAGTGATGGCATCGCCTCCACATTTATATGTTGGTTATCTGTTGCTGCTTCCCAGCATAGAAGGGGGTTCATGATTGACTGAGAATGGGAGTTTGCACGTTGGGACATAAATCAGAATGGGTCCCAGGATCCATGGAAAGAGTAATATCATTGAAGAAACTTCTTAGTTCTTATCCTTAGTTGGTGGATTAGTTCTTCTTTGTTGTTTACGGACATGTGGACATCATCAAAGTAGGTTACCACCCTTGATTCCCTGTAGCAGGCATTCCATTCTGCTTATTTT
>SOZL01001833.1:0-41908 GCA_009733165.1 Naja naja | reverse complement strand
TTTAAGTTTGCATGAAGAGACAGACGGAGTGCTTCAAGCTCTTTGTTTATTAGTGACTACAGCTCAGAATAACGAACCCACTTTTATTGGCTGCGGCTGCTACTTATAGCCAGCAGCCGCAGTTGCCACAATCAGAGTGCAGGGTTTTCCCACTTTTTAAACCAATCATTTCTACATTTTACAAGAACAGTTCAAACTAAACCAATGACTTTAAACCTGCATACATAACACCCTCCCCACTAGGTTCAGTCCATACTCAAACCCCAGCCTATCTAATGTATTCTTTAAATAGGTGGGGCTCTACGCATGCTGAGACCTACGTGGTTCAGATGTTTTAAGGTTCTCACCTTGTGAGGGAGGAAATGTGTCTGCTGACATTTCCTTACTAGGACTTGTAGTAATGGTAGAACCTGTTTGGTTACTACAACCTGGTCTCTCCTCCCAATCCATCTCCAACCCAATGTCAGCACCCAAATCAGGTAATGATGTGCAATCTTCCATTTGTGAAAATGGTTGTTGGTATTGTGACAGGTTTTGGGATGGTTCCTGTCGTGTTAGCTCATTACACATGGGGTTGATTCTTGCTTGTTCATTACACTCATGATCCTCCCCTTCCCCCATGGAAGAGGCAGTAGGTATGGGAACCAGAGAGGAGCAAAAGCCATGCTCCTGAGGCAATCTGGATCTAACTGATCAATGTGCCTGCTCCAGAGGACACCATCCTCTGTTTGTACCCTGTAAGACCGAGGGCCTGTGATTTGGGTTATCTCAGGAATCCATAAAGGTTCACCCATAAGGTTCTTAGCATAAACAGAATCACCCACAGTGAATGTGCTAACTTTGCTAGTGGAATCTAGTGGTGCTGGGTGCGTAAGTGGGATGAAGGCGGTCAAGGGGAGACTGAGTTTTCTACCCATCAACAACTCTGCTGGGGATAAGTTAGTTGATGGGTTAGAGATGATGCTGACACTGAGAAGTTTTTCAACTCTCTCAGTGATATCCCCTGACCCAATTGCTGAAGTTTTTCCTTGGTAAATCATCATACCATACGCTCAGCCCGCCGTTAGCCAAGGATGCCCAGGGGCTGTCAGGGCATGTCTGATACCCTGCTGTGCTAGATATGATTCAAAAAGGTTGGATGTAAATTGAGGACCATTGTCAGAAACAAGCACATCAGGTAACCCGTGAGTTACAAAGCTTTTTAAGCTGTTTGATGACAGCTTCAGTTGTGGTGGATGCCATAGGATAACCTCTAGCCATTTGGAATATGCATCTACTATAATAAGGAAAGTGTGCCTCTGGTAGGGCCAGCAAAATCAATGTGAATCCTGGACCATGGGGCCCTAGGACATTCCCATTCCTGTGTGGGGCGAGAGGTGGGGCAGGCCTGACTACCTGACAGTTGGGACAAGATGCAACCCAGTTTTCAACCATTTTGTCAATACCTGGCCACCATACATAACTCCTGGCCAATCCCTTCATTCTGACAATACCTGGATGACCTCATGTAACATTTCCAAAACCTCTTGCAGTTTTGAGGAATAACCACCCTGTTACCCCACAAAATACATCCTCTTAATACAGATAATTCAGTTTGCCTGGATTTAAAAGGTTGGGCAAGTTGAGGTAGATCTTGAAGAGGCCAACCTTTCTTAATCCAGCCTATAACAGGAGCCATAAAGTGTCTTTGGCAGTCTCTCTGGCAATTTCAGCAGCGTACTGGAAGCTTGGCAACAGTTTCTAGGAAAAAGGTGTAAGTCTCAGGAGCAAAGTCCTCAGTGTGAGAAGGAAGTGGGCAGCGACTCAAAGCATCTGCATGCCCAATGTCTTTGCCAGGCCTGTGGATGAGTTTGTATGAATAAGCAGCAAGAAATTCAGTCCACCTCAGCATTCTTGGTGACAGGATAGTGGGCGAGGTTTGTCTCCTGCCACAATGCCTAACAGAGGTTTGTGATCTGTGACAATGGTAAATGTTCTCCCATATAAATACTCATGGAATTTCTTGACAGCTGCAACAATTGCCAAGGCTTCCTTGTCCAGTTGGCTGTAGTTCCTCTCTGCTTTGGTCAAGGTGCGAGAGTAAAATGCAATAGGAGCTTCCTCCGCTGGGAAGCCTGTGGCTCAAACCCCCACTCCAAAAGGGATGCATCACAAGTCAGTACAACAGGCAAATTCTCAGAGAACTGTATCAGTACAGCATCAGACGTGATTAGTCTTTTAATATTGTTAAATGCAGATTGTTCTTTTTCTGCCCCAGACCCACGCAGACTTTTTGTCTAATAATCTGTGCAGTGGTTCTGCAATGGTTGCCTTCTGAGGTAGGAACATGTGATGTTAATGAGTCCAAGGAAGGCTTGCAAATCTGTTTTACATTTTGGTCTAGGGGCTTCTTTTGATTGCCTGAACCTTGGCATCTGTGGGGTGGATACCATGCTTGTCAATCATATAGCCCAAGAACTCAACCTTGTCAGTTCTAAGAGTGCATTTTTCTTCCTTGACTTTAACCCCGCTTTTGAATCTGGTAAGGACTTCTCTGAGTCTCTCTTGTAACTGAGTGTCATTTTCAGCAGAGATTAACACATCATCAAAGTAAGGTACTACCCTGGCAGTCCTTGGAGCATCCTTTCCATAAGGCTTTGAAGATGCCTGGTGCCACGCTTACTCCAAACTGTAACCTTTACATTTGAAAGCACCTCTATGAGTCACAATGGTTTGGGCTTCTGCAGTGGCATCATCAACTGTTAATTGTTGATATGCCTGGGCCAGATCCAATTTGGCAAAGACTGTACCCCTGCCAAGTGAATGTAGTAAATGATGCACCACTGGAACTGGATATGCGCTGTTGAAGCGCATGGTTCAATGTCCCCTTATAGTCTCCACAGATTTCACTGACCCATCAGTCTTGACTGGTGTGACTATGGGTGTCTCCCACCTGGAGTGGTCAGTGGGCTCTAAAACTCCTTGAGCTATTAGTTTATCTAATTGTGCATCAATTTTTCCTTTAAGGCAAATGGGACCCTTCTGGGCTTTAAGCGAATTGGTGGCACCTTGGGATCTAGATTGAAAGTGATAGGGGTCCCCATATACTTGCCCAATCCTTCGCTGAAGACCTCTGGAAACTCAGACTTCAAGGCCTCCTCCCATTCAGTGTTGCTCACGTGATTGATGCCAGTCACCTCGATGCCTAGTGGATTGAACCACTCAAGTCCCAGCAAGCTTGGGCATCCTTGTCCACGATGGTCAGGGCAAGCGCTTGTGTGGCCTTTGAACTTCACATTGAATTCTCTTGTTCCAACTACTGGAATCTTGTTCCCTTGGTAGTCTTTAAGAGTCAGTGCTTGCTTTTTGAAATGCTTCTTCTGAATGTTTGGGAGTAGTCTGTGAATAGTGTCCCATGACACCATAGATAAATATGAGCCTGAGTCCACTTCCATTTGGCAAGGCCTTCCTTCAATTAGTACCTTGACATGCACTTTTCTGTTATTGATAGAAGAAGAATGACCAATAGTTACTGTCTGATGAGTTTCATTCTTCCCCTTTGTTTCTGTGCTGCTGCCCCATTTTCTCACTGAGGTTGTTGGGCTTTATTCTTTGTCAGGAAACTTCCTTCTGTTGGGTGGAGTTCTGGATGATTTGCAGACTCTTGCTAGGTGTCCTTTTTTTCACAACGGAGGCAGATGGTATCTAGGAACTTGCATTCAGTGCGGGGTGGCTTCCCACAACCTCTGCAGTAGAAATCTTGCCTCTTTCTTCCCAGGTCTTTTTTTCCCCTCCATTCTGAGTCTATAAATTCCTTCCTCCACCTCACTACAGTCTGACTCAGAATCTATTTGCTCACAATGAGTTGTTGTGGACTTTTCCACATCAGGATGGCTTGTGGCCTTGTTAATTTTCTTCATGGCTGCTGCTGAGGACTTGGTAGCTTCTGCTGAAGAGGCCTCTTCTATTGCTTCCTTCAGCATGATCTTAGGTCTTAGTAATAACTTGCTCTGAAGCACCTTGTCTTTAAGGCCCAGAACGATCACTCACATGGCCTCTTCTAAATTGTTAAATTCACATGCACCCCCAATGTTCTTAAACTTGCCAATAAGTCATTTACGCTGCTTTCCCCTTGATCCCGACGGTAAAACTCGGTTCTTAATGAGGCACGATACTGTGGGGCTTAATGGGCTCTAACAACTTTTCTAAGTCAGGCCATTCCATTACCTTCACGCTCAGCTCCCGCCAATGCCTTCGCCATCTTGAAAACTGCCGATCAGTAGTGCGAGAAAGACCCCCTCTTCCGCCTCGAAATGTCAAAGATCGCTTCCTTCCAGATACATTTGGAACGATCTGCATACATCTCCCAGTCTTCTGCCATGGATCAACGGGCTGGGGGTGTTCAGCGCAGCCATTTCTCTCTTCTTCTGTTCGCTTGCCTTCTTCTTCAGGGAGATCCCACCTCACGCCAGTGTTAAGTTTGCATGAAGAGACAGACGCGAGTGCTTCAAGCTCTTTTGTTTATTAGTGACTACAGCTCAGAACAACCCACTTTGGCTGGCCAGGCTGCTACTTATAGCCAGCAGCCGCAGAGTTGCAGCCAATCAGAGTGCAGGGTTTTCCAAGACTTTTTAAACCAATCATTTCTTACATTTTACAAGAACAGTTCAAACTAAACCAATGACTTTAAACCTGCATACATAACAGTTTCCATCAATCATTTCAGTTTGTACTGATGAGTCTTACTGCCGTCATTGTGTTTCTTTTTCAGGGGTGAATGACTGTATAAGAGCAGCTTCTCAGAGATGTAAGTCCTTTTGTAACCCATTGTGTAAATAATGTATGTTCCTGGAGACATTTTTAGTTGCCTTCCTCAAGGACAGACAAACTTAGATAAAGGATTAATCTTTGTTGTATTTGTGATGCAGTTGCTGAATTAATTGATGCAGTTGCTATAATTGGAATTAGATTGGGAGTGAAAATAAATAGTTCTGAGTTTTAAGCTCACATGTTATATAGTATAGCTAGAATTGTATATGAGTTTGTTTACATTCATGATGCTACAAAAAGAGACAGGAAATGGTTGTATTTTCTAAGTGTCAGCATTCGATTTGTGCAATGATTGAATTATATCTGTGTTTTATGCCAGCACAAATGAACTTTGAAGATTTGGTCCTGATCAACATTGCTTTTTGATCAACATTTAAACTATGTACACTTGGATACTTCAATGCACGCAATAGCATGAAAAGGGAGATGTAGATAAAATGGTCCTGCACACTGAATGTGTCATAGCAAAGTCCAAATATATGAGTGCCGCTTTCTACTTCTTCCAGAACAAGATTGAACATTTGAATTAAAAATGAAAGGATGAAAAGAGCCTCTTAAACTATAGCCTAAAAATATGTCTGTTAGATTAATACTAGATTGCTACCCTGTATTTTTGGAAATACTGATATAATACTCTTTTTGGGGGCCAGGATCCAGAAGGAAAAGTCACTGATCTGCTTCTTTAGAATTCTATTGCTGCTTTCCTGATAAAGCAAATACTATGTTTGTAGTTTAATCTCCACCCAGGTGTCTTCTCTTTTATGGTTCCACTGCAGATTAATTGGAAAAAATAAAATCAAAGGACAAGAAATGAAATAGAGTTCAGGTAAAAAGATATTACTGGCAGGAAATGATGTATGAAGTAGAGTTAAAGGCAATTTCACTCAGTAAAAGGCAGAATGATACCTATATAACATCAAAAAACTACATGTAAAACATTTATATGATGTTTGAAAGAAACAAACTAATTAAAAAACAACTAAGATTTTTAATAAGCAGTGTGCTAGTCTATTTTGGATCCTAAAATTAATGGTCCAATTAATGATCCAAGACCTTCTATTTAGATAACATGTACAGGTAATCCTCAAGCAAATCCATTTTAAATTTACACAATGGAATATTTTACAAATGATCGTAGTTGTAGTTACAGCCATTACTGTGTTCCATTGGTCATGTGATTGTGTTTCAGACTCTCAGCAACTGACTAATAACAGACACATTGCAGTATCCCCACAATTAGGGGTGATTGCAATTTATGAGATTCATCATTGGTTTCTTGACGCAGCAAAGTCATTGGGAAAGCCAGCAGAGATAACAAATGGTGATTGTGGGATTGTAGATGCTGCAGTCTTACAGAATAGCTTAATAACAGCAACTGGAATTGCTGGCACTGCCATCGTGAACTTGCTAAGGCAGTCACATAATGTCACTTCTTACAATTGCATTGCTTTAGCAGTGAAATTCCAGTTCTAGTTACACTTGTTAAGCAAGGGCTTCCTACATATTATTTTCATTTAAATTATGCTAAATCAATTTCTCCTGTTCAGCATATTGAATGGAACCTCAACTATACTCTCAACTTGTCTGAAGGAAAATACAGCAGATGCTAAGCCTTGTTTAAATTGCCACAGTCTTGTTTATACATTGTTGATAGATGACTGTTCAATAAGACTTAAAACAACCCCTAGAGGGCTGAATATATTTTAACAGTCTAATTTATAAAATCTTGAAAAATAGTGTCATTAGTTTAGAACTTGGTGTGGTATTTTTCTAATGAAAGTGGTAAGTTAGTTTTCCTTATGTTTTCTGAAAAGTTACTCTTGAGGATAAAGGGCTTATGTGAAATATCAGTGGAGCTACAGGGATAAAGAAAATAACAAAAAAAATTTGCTCTTCCTTCCATCAGTGTCGACTGTCACTGGATTGGAATGTTTCTAACCCCTAAGGAGAAAGGCAATTTAAGATTTAATTTGCACTTCAATAGAAAAATCTTTACCATAAATAAACATTTTAAAGATCTCATCGTTGCTTGTGTAAGCATATCTCTTATAAACAGGCTGCTTATTTGGGGGGCATGAATTCAACTGCAAATCCAAGGGCTCTCACACACATGGACTTCTTGCCTTGGCTTCATCATGGTTTACTTGTTGTTAATTGAGAGCATATCTTCAAAATAGGGCTTTCCTCTCCAAGCCGGATTGCTAAGGCAAGCTAAAGGCACTTCAAGATGATTCAGCAAGAAAGTGCTTTCCATTATAAAACAGAGCAAGATTTCCTATTCAAACTAGTCTTGTTGCAGGACTGCATTTCCCACCTGGATGCAGCTGGAGCATCTCTGGCACACTGCCATTGTCCTGACAACAGCAGCAGAAATCACCACCATTGTTCTAGAAGAGGGAGTGTGTGTGTTGTGTGTACATGCACACATACACAGAACTATGGGAGCAATGATTTTTAGACTGACATGTTTCCTAATGTCTTATGAATAAGAGGAAAGCACATCCTGAGAGATGTTGATCCTAAAGGGCTGCCAATTGTTAGTATCAACACGCTTCTTCCATTTGTTTATTTATTTGGTTTATATTTAATTATTTTGTGGATGTTTTGTTATTTTAATCTCTTTTAAATTGTTTTAATAGTTTTAGAATTACAGAATTTAAGCCGCCCAGAGTCATTTAGTTGAGTTGGGTAGCTATAGAAATTAAATGAATGGGTAAATAAATAGATTTTTACACTTAAGGTTCTCCCCTCCCAAAGAATGATTCTGTGAAATCTTTGATCCATTTGCACATACGGCAATTTACTTGGATAGAAAAGTCACTTTTTAGTTATGCAGTATGTACAAAAAATTACTGCCAAAAATATAAGCATCTTCAAATTCAGCAAGGGGCCAAAGAAATAAAATGGACTGCCCACTAGAAGTAAATTGCCAATATTTTAAAGAGGAAGGAAGTCATGGTGGTAGGAGACCTTAATTACCTTGATATCTCTTCACAGGCAAATTGCCAGCTATAGTCCTTATTTTGCTAATAATTTTCTCCTTTAGGGTGGAGATTATATAGCCATTAACCTGCTTTAATGGTTTAATTTGGATTCTTGTACTGAGAAAGCGATTAGGTTCCATAGCTCTATGATTCTATCATTCTCATCTCAACATTTACCTTATATTAAGAGTGTGTTTTCATTGTTTTCGTTGTCATAGATTTTTCCTATATCTATTGAAAGTATTCTTCAATTTTACACCAGCTTGAAAGTACTCATTGATTGCTTTCAAAATTGTATTAACTCAAGGATGCAATAGTATTGTCTTCATTTTGCAAAAAGGTAACTTAAGAACAAAAATTCTTGAAATATGCTATGATTCAATTTTTTAAAAAAATATTTTTCAATAGAGTACAAGAATAAAAAACAAGCCAAAGATATAAAGTAAGAAAAAATGAAAGGAAAGAAATTTTGGGGGTGGACATACAATTACATCTTCCACTTTTCTTTCTATCAATAATCACCTTCTTAATCTTTTCTGAATTTTCTTAGGTCCCCTTTATCCCCTCAAAATGCTACACTGATTTTTATCAGCACAGATATTTCATAAATAAAAGGAATACCTTATGCTTGGTGGACATGTAAAAAGCTAAAAAAATTGATTCATATACATACTTTGATACAGAGGATTTTAAAGATTAGTATTTAGTTGAAGGCAGAACTATTCCTTTTACTAATGGATAAAGAATTAGAAAAAAGCCATGGAAGATTATTTCAGTATACTGTATGATTACTTCAGTGAGATTATAACATGCACAGAGATGGAAAGATTCGACACTACCAGCTATGGAGGAATAGTTGGTTAAATTGGCAGATCTTCCTGAGAAGGATAAACTTTCTGATTGTTTTGAGGCAATCTCTCTTCTCCTGGTTTCCCAGGTCATCCACAGTCCATTATAGTACTTTAGGATTATGTCTCATTTGATGCCTTAACAACTATCTTGGGATGGCTATTGATGTATATAATGATGGTCTCCCTTTTCTTAATGATGCAAAATTTATACTATCTTTAGTCTTTTATAAATTGCTGTATTCCTACTGTGGGTTATATTGTTTCACTTCTGCTGGTACAAGTCGTGCTATATACAGAAAAGGGTAATATTTTCAAAGTACTCTGTCTTTGGGAAATTGAGCAAGGTCAATAATGAAATTTACATTTCAAACAGTTTTGTTCAAGGAGGGAAAATTCCCCCCTTAAGATAAAAATCATAGCTTCTCAAAGCTTGTAATATGAAAATGAAAAACACTGGCTATAAGCATCCCTCAAATTATGTCTCTTTAAACCAGACAGAAATATTGTTAAACTTTCTGTCTGCTTTAAATTAATTAAGTTATTGCCCTCCATTAAACCTTTAAATGTCTCCTGAGCTGCAAAATGATTCATGATTCACAATTTGAAATATTTTTAAAGTCAAGTTTTGTGAAAAGGAGGCTCTCTAAAATTTGGGCCTGTAATTCCAGATGTATATATATAACAATTGTTAAAGATAATTTAAAATGACAGTGATATTAATAAAACATAATACATTTAGAAATGCTCAATTTGGATAACCACATCTGCAATTAATCAATTAAAGCAATATATTCATGTATTGCATAACTTATCAGATACAGTTAAAATAACTTAATTTTTATTCCAAGTAAGGATGTAAAATCTGGCATTACATTTACCTATATTACTTTCCTGATTGTTTTACTTTGTTTCTTCAATCCACTGGAAACTGAGTTTCCTCAGTTCCTTCATTACCTGGCTGTATCTGTAGTTTTCTGGAAATAAAGGCAAGTAATGATCGTTATAAAACTAATTCCTGTTTTTGAATAATAGAATTCTGTTCATTCTTGAAGTTGCTCTGCTGTTTTGTTTTGCATTTCACTGAATGACAGTCTTGAGTGCTAAAAATCGTACTTTATATTCAAAGATTGAACTTCTCAAAGCAGCAAACTAATCCTTCTGCAAGAAATATTGTTGTAACCCCCACTGTTGCTATATCATTTTCCTATCTCTCTTTATTCTGAAATAAATATAAGAGGAAAAAAATATCCATGTAGAGGAAACACTCAGTTTAAAGAGAAAGGTGGCAGTGGTGTGCTGAAGTTAAAATTAGAGGTGTTGAGATTAAAGGAAATGGATCTTTCTGTCCTGCTGTCTTCTTTCTCTAAACATAGTGCAATCAATCCCTTCCACTTTCTCTGGTTAGGGAAAGTGTCAGGGAGAAGAGAAAGAAGAAACTTCTCATCTTTCTGCTTTCCAATATTTTGCTGTATTGTCTTTTCTATGCTTACGTCTAGGGTATTTTAACAACACAAAGGGAGAAGAGAGTAACACTTCCCACTTCTTCCTTCTTTCATCTTGCTGGTGAAGGTCTTGCTACCATTTTTCTAAGGTGGAGTTTTGGGATCTAGTTTTGGGAAGAAAGACATGAAGGGAATTCACCCATCTCTGCTTGAATGTGGTTAGAAAGGAATAT
Organism: Naja naja; assembly: GCA_009733165.1. Lineage (NCBI taxonomy): Eukaryota > Metazoa > Chordata > Lepidosauria > Squamata > Elapidae > Naja > Naja naja. Next base: position 31,589 of record SOZL01001833.1, on the reverse strand, counting down.
TCTTTTGGTAGTCCTTGACCAAAACCATTCATTTAGTGACTGTTTGAAGTTACAATGATACTGAGAAAAGTGAGTTATGACTGTTTTTCATTCTTATGACCATTGCAGCATCCCCATGGTCACATAATCAGAATTCAGATGCTTGGCAATGGTATGTATGGTTGTAGTGTCCCGGGGTTATGTAATCATTTTTTGTGACCTTCTGACAAAAATCAATGAAGCCAGATTCACTTAACAAGCATGTTATTCATTTAACAAGTATAAAGCTGTGCATCCATAGTTTTCCTTCTTTATGTTAATTTTATTTGATAGATTGGGAATACATTTGTTAAACTTCAATTACCGGCAGAATCACAATGTTAGATTAATACATAACTTCTAGGAATATTGTTGACATTTCTCCTAGTATATTTGAACATGAACTGTTTTTTTTGTATTTTTGATTCATATTTAAATGCAATTTTGTTAATCTAATTGTTCACCAAATGATAAATTGTGTTAAGTTAGAGGTGATTAATGTTAATGAGATTAATGTACCAGAATATAACATTCAATAAAACAGTCAGTGTATAAGAATACTTCTTTTTACTTTTATAAAGTAACACTGTAATTATCATACAGAGCAAACTTTGCCAGATGTGTAGCTTCAAACTGTATGGAACAGTGGAACACTTTTTCTTTCATGTTATAGTCATATTTTGGCTGACTATCTTTGTGTTAGGTTGATTTAGGGACACTTTATAGTTTAGATAAATAAAATTGCATTATGCTTATTTTGTCAACAAGTAGTTCTGTAAATTAATAGATATGTTTACATCTGAGCACCATTAGCTAGTACTCGATTGGTTCTTTCTTTGTTTTTTTTTTTAAGTGCAGTATTTATCTCTGATTTGTAGGACCAAATTGTGAGTTTTAGTAGTAAGAATAGAGATGGTATTCAGCCAGTTTTGACAGCTTCTGGAGAACCGGTAGCGGAAATTTTGAGTAGTTCAGAGTACCACCTCTGGTTGGGCCCACCCCTATCTATTCTCTGCCTCCTGAGTCCCAGCTTGTCAGAAAGTAGAACTTTCTGGAGTTACTATGCAGTTTACAACTTAGTAGAGTTTGATGGGGTGATCAAACCTACCAATGACAGGGTGGCATTGAGCACCTCACTGTGATACTGTAGGACACGCCCCTAAGTATAAAAGGGCTGTCAACTGTCATTTTCATATGAGAGAGAACAAGTGAGAAAGAAAATGAGGAAATTCTGAGGGAGATTGGAGATACTGAGAAGATCCAAGACTCTGAGGAGATATTAGGATCTGACAGACTGAGGTCTGTGTATGAGAAGATATAGCAAAGAGATCTGAGAGAAGATCTATAACCTAAAGAGAAAGGGACTTTCTAAAGAGGTTAGCTATATCTAAGAAGAGGTTATGAGAGGAAGAACTGTGAATCTCTCATAGTAACTTCTAGTTCCTTGAAGGACTGTTTAAGAGGAACGAAAGAAGAAAAGACTCTGTATATATTTAAGAATAATATATTTATTGATTATTCTGTTATAAATAAATCTGTTTTGATCTGACACAACTTGGCATTGCAATTTATTGAATGACTGTGAAATAGATATAGATTTAAAGATCCAGGCCAAACTCAATTAATATTATTTAACACAGCTGATCAGAGTCCCAGCTGATGTCTTCTTTTGTTGCTGTGCACAGGAAGATGGAACTGGAAAGCAGGTTAGTGGGATGAGTTGGGAATGGGGATTTTACAGTATATCCTTCCCCTGGAGTGGGGAGGGAATAGAGATTTTACAGTATCCTTCCCCTGCCATGCCCATGAAGTCACACCATGTCCACCAAGCCACGTCCACAGAACCAGTAGTAAAAAAAATTGAATACCACCACTGAGCAGGACAGATGAAGGTCAGAGGAAAAATGGCTGAACTCTTCAGAAAAGAGTTCTAGTCTTAAGAATTAGTTCAGAGGTAGGGCCTTCATATCTGTCAAGTAGATCACCATTCAAACAGAAAGGGCAATGCCATAGTCAGTCATGGCAGAATCAAGTCCCAAGCTCCTGACACAGCTTCTTTAAGTCTGATCCTTTCTCTGTTTTGTATAGAACAAAAGCTCAGAGAAAGCAAAGAGAATTAGTGGTATAATATTTCACTGGGAATAAAGTACTGTTCTCATCTACAATATCAGGCCTAACCAGTGTCATCTGTACTCAAACGAAGGCTGGATGCTTCCAATATAACAATCTCTGTCTGGTAGCAGAAAGATGGTGGGATAACTTTTAGGACAATCTGATTTCATCCATGCTACAGTTTCTCATCAAGCTTAACCTGATTGCCTTATTGCTTTTGTTCTTTGAATCTTCACTCCTGGTATAGTTTTTGCATCCCCTCAGTCACAAACCAGAAGTGTAACTTTTGTCTAATTCTTAACTGTGTTCTTGATTTCCAATTATTTTGAATTATTTAATTATTGTGTTATGTTTTGTGGGCAAAAGCAAATTTTGAATAACTAGGACTCTAAATAGCCTTTATTTTTGTCCATGGTAGTTGAGCTGCTGGAATTTGTATTCCATCTCTGATCAAGTGATCATGGGAACCAATGTCCCCTAGCTTTCCTCCCTCCCTCTCTCATCTCCAAGTTTCCAGCTCATTGACTAGATTGTATCAGCATAATCTTGCCATTCTGGATTTTTGCAGAGTAATATATGCAGAATAATCAGCTCATTTAAATTCAAAACAGAACAGAAAAGACTCCAATAATGAATGGAAAGATGGGATAGATAGCAAATTTAAAGCAATTCAGCAAATGCAATTTGAGTGAGAACAATATTTTTAAAAATATATTCTAGGAACATGAATCATGAAAGTTTTAAAATGGTGAATATGATATTGAAATATGTCATTGAAATAAAATTGCCTTATTTCCATGTGCCTGATAGATACAGGGCTATTAATCAGTTGTCAATACCGGTAGATACCTGTGGATAACCTTCTGTGTTCTCTATGTGATTTATTTTATGATTTAACAAGTTACTACCATTTTCTCACTCTAGTTAGATATCAGATTTTCAATTAATCAAATTCTAAGGAAGATTAGTGAAGTAGAAAAATATAGCTAGGTCACAGAAATGTAAAACTTAAAGATTTTATCTTGTAGTGGTTTCTGGATTTTATTCCATTGCCCCTTGATTGCTATGCAAAGTCTGCAGAGAATAAAGCATCCTTGCTTTTCAGAACAACTTTTCCATATTTTTAATCAAAATCCTGGAGAAAATAGTCACGCATATGTGTGCTTATTACACTGGAGGGTCGGTCTAAATGTGTTGTTATTTTATTGGCAGACAGAAATACATGAATATAATTCATGGTTTTCTTTTTCCAGGATGGCAGTGAGCCAGTCTGATTACATCTACCTTCAACTAAGTGGCCTATACTATTTATTTTTAGTTATTCTATTTTAAAAGTCTCCCTATTTCATCTACTTTCAGGTTTTTTTTAAATCATGGATTCTTCTGCTACTGTTGACATTATTAGTTCTTCCTGCATAATTTATAAACCTTGCCCATCTGGAAAAGTGGTAACTTGACAAATTTCCAGGATATTGTAAGAGGTTCCTTCACTATAAAACTGACATTTATAATAGAATTTATTTTTTATTCGTGTTATCTTTGCCACCTGCATCGATAATAATGTGAACTTTAAAAGTACTCCTAAACTTAAATAACATTTTGCTTTATTATTGCCTTTTCAAAACCATTTTTATATTTTTATTAATATTTATGTGCATACAATTTAACATAATAAAATATCTATTTTTATTTATCATAAAAGATTGAATGAATCTTTGTTTCTGGTCTCACAATTTCATTTGTTTGGGAGAAACTGAATTGGCTAGATGGATGTAAGGATAACCTAAAATATAGATTTTTTTTTATATAGATGAGAAAAAAATATGTGAACTGTTTAGTATTATGACATACACTGTATGTAGAACTTCAGAGGTAGTCTTGACTTACAACAATTCATTTAGTGACCATTCTGAGTTACAGCACGGAAAAAGTGACTTGTGACCAATTTTCACATTTACTACCATTGCAGCATCCTCATAGTGATGTGATCAAAACTCAGACAATTGGCAACTGACTCATGTTTATGATGGTTTCAATATCTCGGGATCATGTAACTGACTACCTTTTGCAACTTTTTGACGAGCAAAATCAATGGGATTCACTTAAGATTCACTTAACAGCCATGTTACTAACTTAATAACTGCAGTGGTTTTCTTAATAACTATGGCAAGAAAGGTTGTAAAATGGGGCAAAGCTCACTTAACAACTATCTCACTTAGCAACAGAAATTTGCAGCTTAATTGTGGTTGTAAGTTGAGGACTACCCATAATAGGCAAAGAGATTTTGGTTAAACAAGCAGAACCCCAAACAGTGTGGTGTCAGGAGTTCAGATCTTTCTTTAATACTCTTGAGTACTAACTTTATCTGCATGTGTTGTCTTTGAAAGTAGAAATTCTCAGATTAAGCTAATTCCCATAGTACCGATGAAAAAGCAAATCAAATGAAGAAATAATTTGAACGTATGCAACTAATAATACAGCTTTCTCTGAAGAATGAAATTAACATAATACCAGATCTATTGAAAAGGACACATTGACATATTGTTCAGAAAATTGTTTTTGACAAGGTTCCATTTGTTTTGCCTTTAAGTGGAAACTATAACCTGCAAATTGTAAACGTTTAGTGAGATAGTAGAGTAGAAGGAAGGCTTCCTAAGTAAAGCCCAAATGAATTACAAATATCCTCAGTCTTAATCTCTGTCTAGAGCAGTGTTTCTCAACCTTGGCAACTTTTAGTATTTTGGACTTCAACTCCCATAATTCCCTAGTCTGCAACAGGAATTCTGGGAGTTGAAGTCCAAAACACTAGGAGAAGTAAAAGAAAAGATTTTATGTATTACTTTCTTATCATGTCAGATGAGAGATTTACTTTAATTACTGTTTCAGTTAGTTTTGAATAACTTTACCGTGTCGCTACTTTAAAGAAAAACGTAATATAACATCATCCATGGAAAGTTTCTAAAGATCTTAGGGTATGACTTTAAAAAAAAAATCATTCAGTCTGCCCTGTTCAAGCTGTTTGCTCTTGAAGATACACAAAGTCATTCATAATTCATTCAGGATATTTACTGTAGTTATTATTTTTAAAGAAATGTAGCAATTCATGTTTATCTGCATTACTAGTCACAAAGGTCTAATGAGCTAATAGAGGCACCCTTCTTCACACTTCAGCTTGAAGTGAAATTAGTTCTGCTAGCTTCTACATGCTTGGAAAGTTTATTAAAATACGTGCAGATTGTTGACAGATGATACATTCTAAAATATAGATTAGATTATAAAAAATTACTTTTGCCCAACTTTAGGTCATCTTGAATTAATTCAATTAAATATAAAGCTGTTTCTTACATGGCCTCTGATCATATTCCCTTCTCTTGTTTTTCTTTTATTATAGGAGAAACTCAAAACACCTATTTAGAGAGGGAGAGAGAAAGGGTGGGGCGGCATAGAGAGAGAGAGAAAGAACATTTGTTTGCCTCATGCTCATAATTCTCAGGGCTTCAAGCAAGCTTATGAAAGCTAAGGTGACTTTTTTATTCTTTTGCAAATAGACCTGGAGGAAAACCACAGGATCCTTCCTTACCTCCGGAAAGGAAATGCTTTCATGAATTCATTTTTTGCACTTCTGTTTCTCCCCTGGGCAGCTTTAAAACCTGTCAAGAAAGGATAGAGGAAGGCATAAGAAATTTAGTTGTCTTCAACTTGATACTAACCAACAGGGGAGAAACTGGAATGATGATGCTATGCTGGAATTCTTGGTTGGAGGGAAAATAAACCTGAATATATAGTCATAGTGTTGCTTGGATTTTAAGAAGGTAAATTTAATAAACTTGAAGTAGGATTTTAAGGATGGCAGAGGAAACTAATGGAAAAAAGAACAGCAACCACCAAAAGGATAATTGCGAATAATTTTGGTGATGGGAAAAATAATGGAAGACACCAGAAGATGCAAATGGGACTGCAAATTAAAAAGAAAAAATATTTATAAAAGAAATAGATATATGGACAGTTGATGTTATAGAAAAGTATTGTAGATAGGCTATAGGTAGTCCTCAGGTTATGTCCTGATTCTGGTTTCAGTTATACACTCACATACAAATTATGACCACAGTTGAGCCCAGAATTCGTGTTGCTAAGTGAGAAATTCGTTAAGTCAGTTTTGCCCCATTTTATGACTTATTTGACCACATCTGTTAAGCAAATTCCTGCATTTGTTAGATTAGTAACACCATTGTTAAGTGAATCTGGCTTCCCCATTGATTTTGCTTATCAGATAGTCACAAAAGGGGATCACATGATCCCAGGACACTGCAACCATCATAAATATGAACCAGCTGTCAGGCACATCCAAATGTAAATCATGTGATCATGGGGACGGGACAACATTTATAAGTGTGAAAAATGGTCATAAGTTACTTTTTTCAGTGATTTTGTAACTTCAAACAGTCATTAAATAAACTATGAACAGTTACTATGGAAATTGACATTTATTCAAAGTTAAGCAGACAACAGCAGACAAGGAACGCAAACCAAAACAGTCTCTACAAGGTATTTGTCTCACTTGTTTTGCTTTCAATAGAACAACATAGAAGAATAATGAGAAAGCTAAACTGACCAGGAAAACTTAAGGAAAGAGTGCACATTTAGCAAGAAGGGAATTTAAACATTTTGAGCATTTGGCCTCATATTTTGTGACTCTTGCCTGGAATCCATTTATTTACAATCCTGGCTTGTTAATTGACTAAGACTTTGTATCTCCCTTGACTTGACATAATGAATCTTTTGCTTGGCCTTGGACTACTTGTCTTGGAATTCACCTTTGTCCAGCTAAGTTCTTACCTGCAAGTAATTCCTGTTTTCCAGCTTTTGCCTTTTTCTCCACTGTTCTTGCTTCGCTTTCAGGAACTCATAGCAGCAATCCTCCCTTTGACAGTACTTGTGCCTCACTCCTGAAGTGGGGCTAAGAAAGCCAGAATAAAAAATGCAGGTCATTAAGAAGGGAGAGTCTAGAGTCCCAGGCAAGCAGGCATCTGAAAGGATGTTGTATGGAAATTGGACAAGATCTGTTTTCTCTTAGCCCATAAAATAGGATATGGAGTGATATGATAAAGCTATAAAAATGTAAAGTTTCATTTGAGTCAGCCTCAATTCCTGGTCATTTGATAGTGATATCTGTGTAGTTTTCTTAATAACAATTAATAGAATGTTATGATAAGGTTTGTACAGAATTGGGAGGAGATTAGGACATGGCTTATTATATTTTCAGTTTCTTTTCATTTCTTATTTTTTTATCCCAAACTGATAAAGGTTGTGATAATAATCAGACACATATGAAAATCTATCAAAATATGACTTAAAAGGAAATCAATTCAGGTGACTTTTCTTAGCAAGAATTCTGTTGCTTATTTGCTTCCTTCTTCCATATATTTATTTGTAAGAGAATAGTCCTTGTGCTGTGCTACTGTTACAAACCATAATTCCAAGGGAAAAAAGTGTCATATAGCTTTATTAAGTGATGCCAACGAAGCTGGTATTTCTTTTAACTTATTTTATCCTCTGTGGAGATATTGCTTTCTGGTTTGATGTGTTGCATTCCCGGCTTTTGAAGCATTTCAATACTTGAGAAGTTGCAGCTGTTCTCCTGGAAAGATCTATCACCAAAAGGCCTAAACTAACTCTGAATGTTTTCATTGACTTTTCTGATCTACCAACTTGAGTTAAAAGCATCATTTTATTTTGCTGTCATTCCATTTCACTTTTGTGAAAAAAATTCAAGACATATAAACTTCCTCAGGTGACAGTTCCCACATGATGCTGTTCATCTCTAAGCTAGACCATATTGAATAATCTGTCATTGAATGAGAGACAAAATGAAATGCATGATGAGCTTAAAATTTGACTTTGTTCTTTTTTATCAGTATCATATCAGGCTATTAGTAGCTATAACTTCAAAAGCAGCACATTTTAATCTTTCAACATGCTTCAGCTAAACTATCTGAGCCATAAATAAAACACATCACATTTTTACATTGTGCACAACAGCACTGTATTTTATTAGCCCCAGAGGTGATACAACTAAATATCATTGATTTTGTTTTAAAAAGTGAATCATTAGGATAAAGTTAAAATATTTGTTTAAATATTTCAAATTTAATTGTCTTATTTCCATTGTTTTTTGCACAGCTAAATTATTTTTGGTTAAAGCATATTCCTATTTTGGAATATATTTTTTACAAGATTTCCTTTTTTTTCTTCATTGTAAACCATAGCCTAAGCTAACGTTAGGTTCAGATAAAACAGGGAAAACATCTTTTTCCTACCTTGGTTCCATGACCCCACAAGCATTGAACTCTCAAAAGGGAGGCTTAAATTGCATTACTGTATTGCCCTTTTTAATGTTTGATGTATGAAGCAAAGTTGAAGTTGACTGTAGAGGCAGCTGTTCATCTTTCTTCTTGATTGAAGAGAAGTGAAAGGAAAAATAAATAGCAAACAAAAAGAAAAATAGATTCAGCCTGAGATCATGGCTATTTGAAACAATTTTAGTGATAAAAGCCAGAAAATGATTTCATAACTTGGGTTAATATGAAATGGAATAATTTAATTTTCTGTGGAAGTTTTCATGCAGAAAAGGAAAAACTGATTTTATTATATTATTTAAGTCAGTGTTACCTTTGTGTTAACAAACCAAGGAAAGTTTGTTTTTCCCCTTCTGTAGCTAATCTTTTTCCTTCTTACTGTTGGCTTGGCTATATTAAATGTAATGATGAAACTAGACTATCATCATAGGACTTCCAAAACTGATGCAAGGACATCTAGGAGTCTGCCCCAGTTCCTGAACTGCCTGTCTAAACATTTGACAAAGATAATATGTTTTGACTAATACTATCATTTCCTGGGCCATAAACTGCTGTAGGGAGGTGGTATTTGGAAGTAGACACACTACCTTGACATTTGGATTGGAATCCTCCAAGTAAGGTGGATGACCAGGGCATTATAAAGAGTCAATGTTTTTTTTATGACAGTACCTGTCCACATATGGAATGAGATGGTGCAAGAACCATTTTTCAAAGTTCAGAAGGATGATTGAACTTTCTTTTTATCCTTCCACATAACAGGCTTTTTGAGATGTTCTTGAGGGCTTGCAGGTTCTCAGAATAGTACACTAGCAGGGACTTTAGGTTCACCAGAAGCATTAACATCTAGCAATAATTAGCCTATCTTTAACAGCTTTGAACCTGGCATCATCATCTCCTCCTTGCTGATGGAGGTTCTGCCTGGCATTTTCTTTTAATAAAGCCCTGTTTCATCCACATTCAATACTTTATGGAGCAACTAACCACCTTTCTCAATTATGTTCTTGACATTTCTGAGAATTTTCCTTTCTGCATCTACTTTCACACTCCACACTGCCTCACCATTCACTTTCATATTATGCAGGTTTTCATGAGCCTTAAGATGTAGGAACTAGAGCTTATTACGTGACTTGAAACTAACATGTTTTTAGCAGTGCTTTTTTATTTATTTTAAATCACCTCCTTTATTATTATTTTTTAAAGACTCAAGGTGCCCTATTTTCCCACAATAACAACCATATGAGGTGAATTAGGCTGAGGGAGAGAGAGTTGGTCCAAATTCATCCAGCTAGCTTTCATGCCTTAAAGCAGGGGTGTCAAACTCTATTTCATTGAGGGCCACATTGGGATTGTGTTTGACCTTGGGTTGGGTGGGTGTGGCCAGGGTGGGCTGGCCAGCTCAACATCCTGCAGCCCACACCTGGCCCTCCCGAGCTTTGTTTTTGCTGGCAGACACACCGTGGGCCGGTCCTTCGCTGTTTCCAAGGTAGCCCCATGGGCCAGATCTAGCCCGTGGGCCTTGAGTTTGACATCCCTGCCTTAAAAGATACCATAACTCAGTCTCCCGGATTCTAGGCTGGGGCTCTAACCATTAGATCAATTTGGCTCTTCACCAGCATTCTGATGCAAGTCATGGAACAAGCTCAGAGTCTTTTCTTGGGTAAGCATGTCTCCATGTTTTCCATCACTTTTCTTCTCTTCTTGCTTATTATTGTGGATTGAATAGACATTGAACTTTTCATATGCTCCATGATTTTGTCTTTCTTCTTAGTGATTGTTCTGATCATGAAATGAATGATGCCATAGGAACATGCTGGCTTTCTCCCTCTTTATTTTCTTCGCTATCGCCATCTTTGTTTGCATTGTGATTGATTGGCACTTCTTCACTTTACACCCTCTCCCCATTATGTTACAATTAATTATGGATGTCTAGAGTTACTACATACCTCATAGAATTAAATAGTGAACAATATGTGTGTGGATCTGTGAATACTAGATGAGCAGAAGTTGGGAGAAGGTTGGAAAACATTAGTTTCTGTATCACCACGTTAGGTAAGTGGCATATTGGAAATTAAACCTTTTCTGGCTTCTTCCAACTTCCAAATCCTCCTAGCTTGGAGTTGCAGATGGGTTTATTTCTACTGGTGAAAGTTCACAGCTCAAAAGTTTGTAAATAAAGTAATATCTTCATAGAAAAAAATCACTTGTAGATTGAATTTACTATCAGCCACTGAAAACAATCAGTACTCAATAGATTGCAAACTGAATGAAATGCAGCAACATGATGGAATTATTGTGCTACCTTACTGTTGTCTATATTTATTCTAAAGGTATGTGCTGATAGTTTCTGAGCTCATGAGAAAAACATGCCTTCACTGCCAGACTGTTAAGCGCTCTAGCATTAGGCACAAAATAGAGATGAATATTGGCTATGCTCCAGAAAATATGTGGCTGAGCTCCAAAGTGTTCGCCTTTTTAAAAAAAGATAAAATGTATGGTTCCTTTTGAAATTGTATAAATCAGATCTGTGCTGTTAAACTGGGTTCCTTGTTCCTTAGTTCTGATCATTGTTGAAGTCCTGGATTTCAGATAGCAATTCCTGTGCCTCACAATAGGGGAAATAAATAGCAAGACAGGAAGTGATATAAATGTAACCTTTTTCTCTTTAAGGTCCAAGTCATTTTTCTCTTTTAAGGTCCAAGTCATTTTTTTGGTGTACATATTTGGTTGAATCTCATTTATAGCAGGAAAGGTAAAAGGAAGACGTTTTGAGGTATTTTTTTTTTCTTGGGGGGAAGGGTATGTCTGAGAAGCAAAGTGCTCTTATTCTTACCCTTAAAACTTTCCCCAAATTGAACACAGCTTGAAATTTACCTGATGTACTTTTTTCATCCTGAAAAAAACCCTCCAAAATAGCTAAATTTCATCTCCCATAATATAATTAATTATGAACTGGTTTGGGGCTTTTCAGAGGTGTTTGAAATAATAAATTTTTTGCCTTTTTAAGAACTCCCATTCATTTTCCCACCAATAAATTAATATCACTATTAAAAAAAAACATTGGCAGGGCAATCTCAGTTTCAAACATACACACACACAGGCTACTTCTGAGAAGTAAAAATATAACACTGATTTTTTTTTTAATTGTAACCTTTTTGAAACAAGTGTGGGCAGAGGAGATTTTGGAAGCTATATCATGCCCAAAAAATCTATACATGCATAGATACCTAAATTTAAAACTATATCTGAAACATAATCTTTTCCAATTATCATGTCCTGAAGAAAAGTACATTTGAGGAAATGATAGAGTAGTGTTCCATTACCAATCAACATTAGAACCAAATGTTAACTATTATGAGAGACATAGTCTGGGAAAGAATAGATAGAACTTTTACCCTTCAATCTTTGTATTTCAGGTACAAAGTTCAGAATATTTATCCCCTGAAGGATATCTGGAGAAGAAATTGAGAAAAATAACTTCCCTTTCCCTCCCCCCACTTTTTTTTGAGTGACAGGAGCAGAATCTCATAAGAATCCAGGAGCTTATTTCTACAGTTGGTCCATTAACTGCCCAGATATTTTGCAACTTTCAGGAATGTTTTATATTATTTTGACTGAAAAGCTGGTCTTCACAGTATGGTGCTGATGTTGCTTGAAATATTTGTGGGATGATTTCTGCTTGCGATGTCTGCTGTGCACAGGGTTAACTATTCCATTGCACTTCTGTGTTATGGGAGATGTATTATCTGCCCCTAGAGCTGGCATTTGACAGCTTCCTGCAATGTATTAGTGTCACTGTACTTCCATATCATCACTGTCTCCACTTTCCAAAGCTGTTAAAATCATGAGCTGTGGTCATCTTCACTTCTGTTAGTATCAGAATGCTGAGGACATACAGGTGAAACTCAAAAAATTAGAATATGGTGCAAAAGTTCATTTATTTCAGTAATGCAACTTAAAAGGTGAAACTAATATATGAGATAGACTCATTACATGCAAAGCAAGATAGTTCAAGCCGTGATTTGTCATAATTGTGATGATTATGGCTTACAGCTCATGAAAACCCCAAATCCACAATCTCAGAAAATTAGAATATGACAAGCAATCAATAAAACAAGGATTGTATATAGAACAATATTGGACCTCTGAAAAGTATAAGCATGCATATGTACTCAGTACTTGGTTTGGGCCCCTTTTGCAGCAATTACTGCCTCAATGAGCTGTAAGCCATAATCATCACAATTATGACAAATCACGGCTTGAACTATCTTGCTTTGCATGTAATGAGTCTATCTCATATATTAGTTTCACCTTTTAAGTTGCATTACTGAAATAAATGAACTTTTGCATGATATTCTAATTTTTCGAGTTTCACCTGTATAGGAACACTAAGAAGAAATCTCTGATCTCTACAGCTACCAATAGCAGACTGTAAAAACAACATTATCCCAAAAGTGTTTTTTTTTCAGGAGGCAATTGGACTTTCTTGTTTTTTCTTTTGAAGCTTCTCATCCAAGAAGCTTCTTCAGCTCTGACAGGATAGTGGGGAATGGAAGAACTGTCAGAGCTGAAGAAGCTTCTTGGATGAGAAGCGAAACATCTTCAAAAGAAAATGCAAGAAAGTCCAGTTGCCATGACCTGGATGACTGCGAATCTCTACAGACTTGACTTTTAACCAGTGCTTTACTCTCTGAATGGAAGAGAAGGATGGATACATTCCGAATGTTGCCTACAAACTATATCAAGAGGACAATGATGAGACTCAAGGGTTACCAACTGGGCTCCCACAAATAAGCTGATGTAAGATACCTGAAGGTGTTTCTGAACTGGAACAAAACTAGCAGGTGCAGGTGCCTTAATATTGATTATAAATGCTTGGTAATAGAAGTAGTAAATTATCATAGACAGCTCTTGGAGATGAATGCCATTTCAGGTGACACTGGTGGCAAATGGGATACAAAATAATTTTTACCATTAGTTGTGTTCGATGAAATGCTATATAATGTAGATCTTTTAAAATCATAATATATATGTCAAAGTATAGGTTGCATGAATGTTTCCCTTAATCAAGTTTGATTAAACTGCTTCCAGATGCATCTGCTCCCCCAGGAACATTTCTATCTTATTATCTCAAATTCTCTTTCAAGAAAGTTTTTATTAGCTTTGCCTAATCCCCAAATAATTATTCAATATAAGAACTATTTGTAGAGACAATCGTGTCAAAGGAAAAAGAATCCTATTAAATTCTTCAGTGCTGTAATGTACTATTTTTGCAGGATGACCTTCATGTTATATGTGCTAATCTACTTTGGAGACTAGATATTGAGAAAGATAGGTCTAGTGTCTGTTGTACATGGTTTACACGTGCCAGGTGTAAATTTAGTCTGATTTAGTCTAGTTCTTTTAAAATGTGATCTTGGATGCCAAGGGTTGAGACCTTGGACCGCCATTGCCATTCAGAGTGGAGTATGCAAGAACAGAAAAAGCAGTTCTTCAATTTATTTATTTATATTTATTTATTTATTTATATTGGGATTTCTATGCCACCCTATCTCCCGAAGGACTCAGGGCGGCTCACAACAATAAAAAACATACAATACAAACCTTAAAAAATATTAAACAAACATCCCAATATACTAATTAAAACTAACAACCACCACTAAAACCCCTCGCCCCCATCAGTCCAGGTCGGCAAGCTGGAAGAGCCATGTTTTCAGGTCACGACGGAAGGATCGAAGGTCAAGAGCCATCCAAAGCTCCAGGGGCAACTGATTCCACAGGGTGAGCACTCCCCTGGGGGTCACCAGCCGATGCTGTCTGGCCGACGGCACCCCAAGGAGACCCTGTCTGTGAGAGCGCACAGGACGTTAGGCAGTCATTGCTGGCAGTAGATGTTCCCACAAATATCCCAGCCCTAAGCATGTTGGGCTTTATAGGTGATTACCAGCACCTTGAATCTCACCCGGAGGAACCGGCAGCCAATGCAACTCACACAGGAGGGGTGTAATATGGGAGTATCGGGATACTCCCATCACAACCCGCGTGGCCGCATTCTGAACCAGTTGAAGCCTCCGAGTGGTCCTCAAGGGCAGCCCCACGTAGAGAGGATTGTAGTAGTCTATATTGGAGGTAACGCATGCATGAGTAACCGTACGTAAGGCATCTCGGTCCAGATAGGGATGCAACTGGCACACCAGGTGAACCTGGGCAAATGCCCCCCTGGCCATTTTAGTATATTTATGTCATACTTTCATTCATAAGGAAAGTGGAATAAGTAAGCAACACAGTTATCGGATTATCCACTGACAAATGATTGCAGTAGTTGTTCAATAAACATTGTTTAGCTTGAACAAAATTCTAAAGGTACAGGTAATCATTTACTTACAACAGTTTATTTAGTGACTGTTCAATTTTCGGCATTGAAAATTGTGACTTATGACCCTTTTTCACACTTACAACCTTCGTAGCAGCCCCATGTTCATATGATCAAAATCCAGATGATTGGCAACTGGTTCATATTTATGACTGTTGCTGTGTCCCAGGATCAAGTGGTCCCCTTTTATGACTTTTTAACAAGCAAAATCAATGGAGAAGCCAGATTCACTTAATATCTGGGTTACTAACTTATCAACTGCAGTGATTCACTTAACAATGGTGGCAAGAAAGGTCGTAAAATGGCCCAAAACTCACTAAGCAAATGTCCCAACAACAGAAATTTTAGGCTACCTACCTGTTCAAGTAGAATAATTTTAACTCAGATTCTTGTATAAGAAAATGCATTATTCAAGATTGATAGACAGGTCCCTAAATTCTAGATTCAAGTTTTCCGGCCTTTCCTTGATCGAATGTTTGACCTTATATATATACCAAATGTATATTCTACCAGGAC
The DNA here is from genome assembly GCA_009733165.1 of Naja naja. Taxonomy (NCBI): domain Eukaryota; kingdom Metazoa; phylum Chordata; class Lepidosauria; order Squamata; family Elapidae; genus Naja; species Naja naja. The sequence continues at coordinate 16,217 of SOZL01001833.1, read as the reverse complement.
TGAAATTATAGATGGCTGTTTTGTGGCATTCAGCATAGGTTAGCTTTTAATTTTATACAGTACTGTGTTTGTATGTTTACTCTGTTCTACACCATCCTAAGTTTATGGACTGGGCCAGATTACAAAAATTGTGTAAATTAATGACCAGTGAAGTACACTGAAGACTTTACATAGTAAAGTAATACCCTTAAAAAGCCACTTTACTTGTAGAGCTGTATTAATAATGTTGTGATACCTACAACAGTACAGTGGAAAAAAAATGCTAATGCAGCTGAAGGCTTGTATGTTTTTTTTCTTGGAGGCAGTATCCTGGATATTTTATTCCTGTGCTGCTTGCCAGATCGTTATGTTGATTTCACAGGATAGTTTTTGGAAGTTTTTTTTATAAGCCTCCCTCTTTTTCATTTTGTCAGTTTATAATTACAATTATTTATTCAATAAATGCAGTATTATATATAGCGGTGGGACAATAATTTGATCACTTAAACAGTACTATTGTTAACATTGCCAGAATTCTGTTGTTTTTCTGGCATTATGGTTTCTTGAATTGTTATTAAATATGGTGGAAAAAATAGAAATTTGCAAGAACACTTAGCTGTATTTGGCATTGTATTCTTGTTTGAAAGCATGATGCTTAATATCATAGGGAACTGATGACTGTTCTTTATGTGAAGGAGAAAAGCTCTTTAAAGAGAAATAGATCATGACTGACTTGTTCTCCAACTTCTATTCCCAACGGATGCTGTTGTAGGCTTTCACCGCCTAAAGAATGAGGCTTAAATTACTTAAGGGACTACTTAGCTGCCGCTGTTGCAATTAAATTAATGTAGAGGGGTTTTTGATTTATTTCTTGATTTATTTCTGTAGATATGGTTTGTGGGGTTTTTTTTCTAGGTCAGTAGTACTTATATGAAAGAGAAGAGAACAGAATTAAATGTTAGTTTAAAAGTATTTTTAATCCCTCTTTCAATATCCTTATTTTTTTTAAAAAGGTAGAAAGATATATTGCAAGAAAACTACTATCACTGCAAATAACTAATAAACAGTCAGATGAATAAATATTTGGTATTTATCCATTAGAGATTGGCATCAGTTTTTCCAACTTTTAAGATACTGTTGTGGTTCGCCGGCAGCAGGTGTGGACGGCTGTGACAGCGAGGACTTGAACAAGGGGCTTGTGTGTAATGCAGGGATGGGGCCAGGACTATCGGAGAGTAGGGTGCTGCCTTCGGAGGTTATGGAGTCTGACAGCAGTGACAAAGAGGGACCCGGAGAGCTTGTGCTCAATGCCCGTGTGTGCAGGGCTGCTCAAAAAAAAGAGCAACTGAAGCAGCAAGGGCGACTTGGGTATAAGGCTGGAAGGTGATGGCCCCTCCCATAAGGGATAAAAGCCAGCCTTCGGGGTTGGCTTCTTTGCAGGAAGCAAAGAAGTTCCTTCTATTCAGAGTCCTCATTGAAGCCCTGCTTACTCTGGTTTGTTTTTTTTGAAACTTCTGGCTTTGGATATTTATCCGCAATTAGTCTTTTGTTCTTGGCAGCTTTTGGAACCTTGAAAGGGCCTGCTCTTGTTTGGCACAATTAGTTTTGAATGACTCTTGGCTATGAATGAACAGAATTCACAGCACCACATTAAAAAGGTTTGGCTTTATACATACTTTGTGTTTCTTTGATTTGAACAAGGCTTGGGTTAAAACAGATACATGTAATATAAAACCTGAGAAATATAAAACAATTCTCATTCTCATTCCTTTAGGATATTGTTATGTATTAACAAACATATGGACATGAATGGATACCATCCATTTAATTTTACATTATCATAATTATTATCAATTCCATTTTTAATAAAATGACATCCTGATTTATAGAACAAAGTTCTTTTTAAAAGAAGAAACCCCTGTATTTAAGCCAAGCTCAGCTGGAGTCACATTTAAAGCATTCTAAGAAAGAATGAGAATCTTGAAATAACGTGTCAATAATTAGCTTCAGAATAGGAAATGGAGCAGTTATTTTATCACATGACCCACTAAATTAAAAATGATTATATACACTTTCTAAATGAGCACTTTTAAATACACATACTTAAACTAATTCTGGCTTCTTTCATCCTTGTTTTTTGTGTGGTATTTCTTATTTTGGTATGATCTCCTTGAATTCAGAAGCAGCTTCTTAAGATATGCTTTCAGTTTCTGACCAAATATTATTTCAGGTATTTTTAATACTTTTTCAAGTTCACAATTTATGGTTGTTCTTAAGTTTTATCTGCCTGTGAAATTGAATCAGGCAGGACTTGTCCAGGTCTTCATAGAATTTTAATGTGAGTTAAAATTATTAAATTAAATCACATTAAATTATTAAACAATTTCAGTTCATTTATGATTGTCATATCTTGCTTCCTGATGCTGAAATTTGTAGGTCTCTCCTTAGAAATGTTAATGCATCTTTCAGAAATAACATTAAAACAATGAAACAGTCAGATGTATTCTTTAATTTATCTAACTACACATTCACCAGGCAAATTAAGTTAGAAAATCATACAGCTTCATCTAATGCATGATTCGCTTAACAACCACAGTGATTTGCTTAATGGACACACCTTTTACAGTGATTTTGTAATCTATAAAAGATGTAGCTGCTTTAATGAGTCCCAATACTGCTATGTTCGTGAGCTTGCAAACCCCCACTCCTTTACCTTCAAACTAACCTCTGTTGACCTCACTCCATTCCTAAGAGGTATGTAAGGGGCATGCATAAGCACACAATCATGCCTACCATCCCTGTCCTATTGTCCCCAATTATTAGTTCCTATTTCTTGTATTTAAACTTATGTTTATTCTTGTTTCTGTTATATTGTAAGCTTTTGACAAATAAATAAAAATAAATAAAATAAAATAAATAAAATAAACATTTTCAGAAACTTACAGAAGCTTTATCACTTTAATTGTGGGCTTCAAAGGAAGACAGAGTTTATACCTGTGCAGTTGTATTGTGACTGGAGACTAATTACATATCCAAAGTTAATTTTTTTAAAACTCTGATGTACAATAATACTTTATAGTATTGTTTACTATTTTACTGTAATACATCATCATCATCATCATTATTATTATTATTATTATTAATGAGATTTATATGCCGCCCTATCTCCCTAAGGACTCAGGGCGGCTTACAATAATAAAAACAGAGCAATACGAATATTAAAAAACTATTAAACCGAAATCTCACAAACCATTAAGATTAAAACTACAGCTAAAAACAACTAAAAAATCCTCCCTCCCCATCAGTCCGGGTAGGCAAGTTGGAACAACCATGTTTTTAGGCCACGGCGGAAAGATCGGAGGTCAGGGGCCACCCAAAGCTCCAGGGACAGCTGTTATGCAGCTGTTATGCAGTTACAGTGTTAATAATATTCCTTATTAGACAACCTTTATCCCATTGGATCTGTCTACTTTCCATGCATAATATAATACTGTTATAATATACAGTATATGTGCAGTCCCCTCCCAGAAAGGGGGAAGAGATGTTATCCGTCAGCATCCTCAGTCAGCCTTAGCTCCCCATCAAGGATCCAAGACAGTCCCTTATTCTTCTCTCATGATCACCACCATTAAGAGATTTCAGATATTAGCCTCAGTCAAAGCAGCCAATGGCTACTTGCCTGTCAGGCCTTGCTGTCAGCCAGTGGGCACAGAGATCAGTGGGAGGTGGAAAAGAGGATAGGGATACTCACCTCCCATCTTTCCTCATGCCATACAATCTATGTATTTCTGTGAAGTGTGATTCAAAGGTGTTGTGGCACTGAAGAAGTCACAACATTCCCAAATTATAGTCCCCCGGGAATCATAGATCCCAGCATTCCAAGTTCACCCTTTTGAGGTACCTTTCTTGGCAAAGTTTTGCCATTTGATGCAGCATTTTGTTCAATATTATAAAGTATCACACATAAAGGTTTTAGTAGTGTGTAGATGTGAAGAAGAAAAAATAAAGAAAAATATTGGCTTGTTTTCTAAGAAAGAATTGAATTATTCTCATGCTGCTCTTATTATGCATCACTGTGAATGCTATAAATGGCTTATTAATTGTTACATTAGGTAGTTAAATAATAACTATGTATATAATCAACAATTAGATTCCACTGAATGCCTACAGACACTAGCATAAAGGTCTGAGAAAAAAATGATTAAAGAGGAAGCAAAACATACCATTTAAATCATAGCAGGAGGACTAACTAGACAAAAAAGGATAATGATTGCAGTTGATTACTATAGCAGAAAGAACACTTAGGAAATTCACATTAGGACCCTGATAATTGAAAGTATTTAAAAATAAACACAACCTCTGTTTTTCATTGATTAAAAAGGTCACTGGCAAACTAAAATGCTAGCATTCATTTTCTATCCAAACCCACTTTGGAGCAAATACATAGAGATGATCTAAGTAGGTTCACCCATTTATTTTGAGTGACTCCTTTTGTGAAACAGTGGAATTGTAATTTTGAGGGTACTATGTTACTGTTCAGTTTTCTCAAAAGAAGAAAAAAAATGTATTTATAGTTGGTTGTTTATATTTTTGCAGGCTGCTTTGTCCTGTTAAAACCTTCTGTACAGGTTATGGGGCCATGGATATACTTTTTATTATTTACAATTTAATTGGAGAAAAATGGGTTAAATTGACTCAGAATTCTTGTTTGTTTGCCTATCTCTCCGCTAGCAGGATGATGCTCTGAACACTGAACAGAAGGAGACTACATTATATATGATGGGAGAGGCTTGCATAAGTTTGGAAGAAAAAATGGGTTGGTGCTTGGCGGTGAAGAAAAACATTCTGAGTGGGTAAAGGGGACTTTCAAATATACATATCCCTGTACAATAAGCAGTTGGATGATGATTTGAGATGGTGATGACTGCTTCATGCTAAGCCCCTCCTTTCTGGTCATGTGACTGAATGTGTGGCACATCCAGCTTTCCCAATATCCAACATTGCAACTTAGAAATTAGAAAGAAATTAGAAACACACAAAGACACAATATGTTGTTTAGTTCATAGAAGGAAATAAGATTTTCTTTATTATTATTATTATTATTTATTTAGATTGTATGCACTACCAGGACTGCAAACATACAAAAGATATACAACAATACAAATAAAAACAAGTCCAAATTACCAAAAGTTAAAACAATAAAATCACTAAAACAAACAAATTAAAACTACCCACCCCCAGGTCAATCCAGGCCGGCCTGCTGAAACAGCCAGGTCTTCAAGTCTCGACGAAGGAGTGGAGATCAGGGGCCAAACGCAGATCGCAGGAAGCTGATTCCACAGGCGGGCGCTCCCACAGAAAAGGCCCTAGCTCTGGGAGCCAGCCGACAATGCCTGACCGACGGTATTCCCAGAAGGCCCCTCCTATGGGAGCGCAGGCGATTGGACTGTGATGCAGGCAGGAGGCGATCCCGCAAGTACCCTGCACCCACGCCATTAAGGGCTTTATAAGTTGTTACTAACACCTTGAAGGAAACCCGAAGGCAACCGTGCAGGTCGCGCAGGAGGGTGTAACATGGGAGTATCAGGATACCCCCATCACAGCCCCGCAGCCGCATTCTGCACCAGCTGCAACCTCCGGTAATCCGCAAGGGAAGCCCCATGTAGAGAGCATTGCAGTAGTCGATCCTGGACGTGACGGCGCATGAGTGACCGTTCAAGAGCATCTCGGTCCAGGTAGAAGCTGGCGAACCAGCCGAACCTGGGCAAAGCCCCCTGGCCACAGCTCCCACCTGCTCCTCCAAACTGAGCTGTGCATCCAGGAGGCAGCCCAGATTCCTCGCCCTATCCACGGGGTAACACCTCCCCCATGACCAAAGATGGCACATCAACTGAAACCCGAGATGCTGGTAAGAACAGCCACTCAGTCTTGGCCGGGTTGAGTCTGAGCCTGTTACACCCCATCCAAGCCTGCACCGCCTCCAGGCACCGGGACATCACCGAGAGAGCATCACTGATCTGGTCTGGGGTGGAGATATACAACTGGGTATCATCTGCATATTGATGATACCTCACCCCAAACCACGGATGATCTCCCCAGCGGTTTCATGTAGATATTAAACAGGAGAGGTGAGAGAACCACCCCTGAGGCACTCCACAACTAAGAGGCCTCGGGAGGACCTCTGCTCTCCGTCAACACCGACTGACGGTCCGAAAGGTAAGAGGAGAACCACCAACATGGTGCCCCCACACCCAACCCCGGAGCCGCAGAAGGATACCATGGTCGATATGGTATCGAAAGCCGCTGAGAGATCTAAAAGGACCAGAACAGAGGAAAAACCCTGTCCCGAGCCCTCCAGAGATCATCCACCAATGCGACCAATGCTGTCTCGGTGCTGTGCCCAGGCCTGAAACCCGATTGGTACAGGTCAAGGTAATCAGTTTCTCCAGGAACAGCGGAAGCTGCTGAGCCACCACGCTCTCAACAACCTTAAAAGCGAAGGTTGGAGACTGGACGATAGTTATTCAAAACGGTTGGGTCCAGAGCAGGCTTCTTAAGGAGGGTCTCACCACCGCCTCTTTAAGGGCGGCAGGAAAAACCCTTCACTCAGAGAAGCGTTGATAACTGCCTGGAGCCAAGTGTAACCTCCCTGGAGGCATAAACCAACCAGGAAGGACACGGATCCAATAAACACGTGGTGGAAGACAGCCTCCGCATGATCCTGTCCACTTCATCCAGGGAGACAGAGTCAAACTCAACCCAAACCGGATCCACAAGACTGCGCCACGCCATCGTCAACATCCTGCCAGTCAGAGTCCAAGCCAGCCCGAATCTGAGCGACCTTATCCGCCAGATGTAGACTAAAATCCTCTGCTCTGCCCCGCAGGGGGTCCCCTCCTCCCCTCAATTGCAAGAGGGAGCGAATGACCCTAAACAGGGGCGAGGGCGATCATCTGCAGACGATCAGAGCGAGAAGTAAGTACATCTCGCAGCTCTGATCGCTTCCAGGTAAGTCCTAATATAGGCTCTTAACTGGAGACGGTCAGACTCAGAGCGACTAGTCCTCCACCTACTCTCTAGGCGTCTCCTCTGCCGCTTCTGCCGCTTCATTCCCCGAAGCTCCTCTGAGAACCAAGGAGCTAAACGAGGTCTCCGGCAAGGAGAGGCCGCAAGGGGACAACCCGGTCAGGCTGCCGAGGCCGCCTCTTGCCAGGTGGCCACCAAAGTCTCGGCCGGGCTGTGGACAAGGGAGGTGGGCAAAAACCCCAGGGCCGTCTGGAACCTCTCTGGGTCCATTAGGCCTGGGCGGAACCAGCGTGTCGGCTCCTCATCCCAGCAGCGAGAGCAGCATATTGGAAGACCAGCCTCAGGAGATAATGATCTGTCCATGATAGGGGTAGAATAACTGGAGATCCAACCCCAGATCACTACACCACTGCCCGAGATAAAAAACCAGGTCGGCGCATTTCCCCCTCATGGGTGGGCCCCTGAATCACCTGGGTCAGGTCCATGGCTGTCATGGATGCCAAGAACTCCCGAGCCAATCCAGACGCCACCCCAAGGAGGGCAAGTTGAAGTCCCCAGAACAATAAGTCTACTATGTCTACTGCTGATAGAGAGGTTGAATTTTTTTTAAAAAGCCATGCTTTCCCTAATTTGTTTTTCCTAACAACTGCTATTGTATAGTTCATGGTTTGGTCCCTTGGCAAAACTTCACAACTGATATAAGCCTTTACTCTATGGACGTTTTACATATATTTTACTTATATTTACAGGTATGTCTTTCCTTGGTTTAGAGTTCAGCATGCATTCTGAAACATGAGAACACATGTATTCCTTTTGCCCAGTTTAGTGGTTGAATCCAGCACAGGACATGGCTATAACTAATTTAAAGTGCTTCTGAAATAAAAGCTTGAATGTTTTGCTCCTTGTTCTCCATAATTCATTTATACTTCAATGGTTCAATAAAGTTCTGAATGATCTTCCTAATTAGAAAAGAATATTGTTTACTTATACTTTCAGTTTAAACTCTGCTTATCCAAATATATGTGAACATCCTAATTTTTTTTGCAGGATTAATCTAATTTAGCCAGTTAAATTTTTATTCTTTAAATTTAAATTAATGTTTGTTTTTAAAATTTAACCATGAAATTCAAATACCCATCCTGTCACAGCTGATGTTGCTTGGTTTTCTTCAAAATGATTTGAGCCTTTTCTAGGCTTATGAATCATCTACTTGTGCTTGTTTGTAGTTGGGCTATTAAAGATTGTTCCAATTTTAGACAATTTAATTTTTTTCCCTACATCCTTATGGTGTGTATTTACTACCCTAATAATAATTTATATCAATGTCAACTTCCTCCAAGTATTTGCAATCTCTTTCAGAATCTTCATACTTTGTAATCATTTCCAATTCCTTATCTTCAACATTACTGTCTCTTGTAATGGCTACATCAATAAACCAAACATAGTTCTTTTAGTGACAATATCTGAATTATGTTATGATTTGCATAATATCTGATGTTTCCAAGATTCTCAATTATCTGTAAGGTTGCTCAGATGATAGATCTTTGATGGTTGCTTCATTTATTAATTCAATACCTTTTTCTGAGTTAGTGATTTTCTCTTTATTTAAATGATAACACATTTATCAAGTCCAAATTGCACTACAATAACATTATACATGAACAGTATTTACTAACGATTCTACTTAAGTTTATTTATTTATTTATTTATTTATTTATTTATTTATTTATTTATTCGACTTGTATGCCTACTCCCTAAGGACTCAGGGCTAACATTAAAACAGGACAAATTTACAATAAAAAGACAATTAAACAAATAAACAAGCCGAATACAATTAAAAAGTTGAGAAAATTAAAACCCTCAAACCCCCCCCCCCCGGGTCATTCCAGGCCTGCCTGTTGAAACAACCACTTTTGATACAACACTTAATTTTAAGTAATATATTAATTTTAAAAAGGAGGGTTTTTTAATGTGTTGCTTTGGAAATAGTCATGTTCTGCTTTATTCAGTAGCTTTATTGATGGGATAACCAAAATTAATAATACATTTTATTAATTTTTGTCATAAATAATAATTATATGTCTGTCAGGTTCCAAGTAATGCAATCATTATAATACGTATGAATCATATGAATTCAGTTTGACAGTGTCATTAAAAGTATGCACTGTTTCTGCTACCTCAATGTCTAAAATGTTTGATGAAATTATAAAATTACTGAAGAATCATTTTTCACCTTTACTGTCAGTCACTATAGAGATTTAAATTTCACAGATGAGTTCAGTAGTTCAACCTTAACCTTGATGTGTAGAAGATAAATCTAAATAGGCACTGTAATATAAAGTGCAAGTATACAATACAAATCCGTAATAGGTTGAATTATGAAATGAATGAATAAATGTAAATAGAATAATATCACTAGAAATTGACCTACTTAATACATTATGTGAATTCTCTAGCTAATAGCAGAGTAACCCAATCAGTGATGTTCTTTCTACCTTAAATGCATTAATCTACATGTAAATTTTGAATTATTAGGCTGTTTTTTTCACAAAAGAGTAGATGCAGTCAGTTTTGTTGGGGGAAAAAAAGATGGGAGACAAATATGTGGAGAGGCAAATATATGGGAAAAGTCAGCAATTAAAAAAATATCTGCTGTTAATGGCTCAGGTGGGATTTACAGAAAGAAAATCATGCCCTCATCTTGTTTTTATATCAAAGGCTTCAGTATTGCTCCCATAAATAGAGTGGGAAGGGAATGCACATTACATATTGGCATGGATATTGCCAAGTAACCTGTGAAGCATACTATTTATTTTTCTATGGAAGCTGAGCAAAACCTCTATAAGGAACAAGCAGATACATACTGACAACAATATATTGCCCAAAGTGTTTTATTTCAGTGCTGTCTGAATTAAAAAATAATGAGATTATTTTTACTTTCAAAAGGTAAATCTTTTCATAGATTATCTTTTGTGTTTTAATTATTGTTCCTGACTAAAAAGAAAGGAAGCTTAGAAAAATGTTTAGAAAATATTGTTTTAATGAGAAGTTTAAATTTAGCAATACCTATAGCATTCCATCTGATTTGAATTAGAACAGAGGTTCTCTGATTTATCTTCAGATTCATTTATCTACAATATCTATAGAGGATGGATAGTATCTTCAACTCGTTCTTAAATGTTAGTGATGACTTTTAAAACATTTCCTGTTTAAACCAAACATCTTCAATGCATGACTATATAGTTATTTTATATAACTTTACCCCAAGGCAAAAAATCGTCTCTTATGCTTCCATGTGAAAATCTAGCTGGGGACCATAAATCACTCTTTAAATAACATTATTTTCCTCCCTCTCAGAGACAATTGAAACTCATTTCTTTGAATGTATGCCTTATTTTAGAATGATATCTATGTGCATATATAACACATTCTATCTCTCTCTTCCCACCTCTGAATGTTTTTAAGTCAACAAAAAAGTGTGTATCTCATAAAAGTAGGCTATTTGGAATTAGAAAGAAAAGGATGGAAATTATATCTTTAGAATGATGACAATGTCCATGTTGGTTTTTTTACTCAGTTGGTTTAACTGTTTTTGGTTAAGGGTATTGAGATGACACTGTAGTTCAGAGCTAACCACAGAACATCTGCAGGAGTGGATTATTTGGACCCATATACATCCGATTCACACTTAGGAATGGAAAAGAAATGGCATTGGTTGTTCTGGTTGATAAACTAAGATGGGCCCTAGACATGGATAGTGCTTTTGCATTTTTCAAAGCCCTTAAAAAGCGTTGTCCTTCTGGGCTGGCTGTAGAGTTGGGGCTTTGGAAGCTTGTTTGGCAATATTTCCTCTCCTTCCTTAGCCCTTAGTTCCAGTTAGTGGTGGTTATTGTGTGGGGTTTGGGTGGGAGAAGATCACAGTGCTTGCTCTCTTGTAGGGCACCATATGGTTCATATATTTCCCTCTTGTTATATAAGATCTATATGAACTGGGATGAGATTATCCAGGGGTTTAGAGTCTGGCATCATATATAAGTTAATGGTACCTAAGTATAATCACATTCTAGGCCATGCCAGAGACATTCATGAAGTCCTACCTAGAAGCTTCTGTTTTATTTATGTTAATATATTCTATTGTGTACTACTACTTTGTGAGCTATCTAGAGTCTTGTGACTGCTGTGGGATGCAAATTTGATTAATAAAATAAATTAAAATTAACTAGCATTCAACCAGCGTATCAGCCATATTTGATATAGAGAGAGGGATACTGTTACTTAGAAGAAATGAAGATGGTTGGAGGGGTTTATATTGTGATAAAATAAATATCATTAGGTTTTGTTGTGAGCATACAGCTGCAGTTGTTTCCAGAGCTTTCTGTGTTTTGCATTTTCTCTTAATACCAATATTGTGCCATCATTTCAAGTAATAGCTAACCTGCAATATGAGGACTTTCCAGCACTCACCATTTCTCAGGTTCTATCTTTATTCATAAACTTTTAGCAAATATACTTGACTCACAAATGAAGATTTCATGCCATATTTAAAAGGTTTTTATTTATTATTTTAACATTTATTATATATGTTCAAATTTTTGTTGCTTTTTTACACTTTCTACAACTCCTTAATTAGCTTTTAGATTTAAGAATCTTATGCATAAAGGGCCCAATATTATATTGTTAGTTTAGAAATGAAGAAAAAATACTTGCATTTTAAATATATGAATAAGAAGTGTGACAATTCCTGAGTCCCAAATTATGTTTCTTTGTATGAATTAAAGTACCTGAATTTAATACCTTATAGCAGGAACTCTCATTGTACAATTAGATAATAATCCTATGCATTATATCCCGTAAGAATTTTGCATACTTGGTGTTAGATTTGCATGAAGAGTCAGACGCGGAGTGCTTCAGTGAAGAGTTTATTAGTGACTACAGCTCATAACAGACCCGATTTGGCTGGGCTGCGGCTGCTTATTATAGCCAGCAGCCGCAGTTGCCAGCCAATCAGAGTGCAGGGTTTTCCACTTTTAAACCAATCATATTTGACATTTTACAAGAACAATTCAAACTAAACCAATAACATTCAAACCTACATACATAACACCCCTCCCACTAGGTTCAGTCCATACCAAACCCCAACCTATCTAATGTATTCTTTTAAATAGGTGGGGCTCTTACGCACGCTTGAGACCTTCGTGGTTCAGAAGTTTTAACGTTCTCACCCAGTGAGAGAGGAAATGTGTCTGTTGACATTTCCCTAGTTGGACTTCCTGTGAAAGAAGACCCTGTTTGATTGTTAGAATCTGGTCTCTCCTCCCAACCCATCTCCAGCCCAATGTCAGCACCCAAGTCAGGTAGTGATGTGCAATCTTCCACTTGTAAGGATGGATTTTGGCATTGTGACAGGTTTTGGGATGGTTCCTGTCGTAATGGCTTGTTACACATGGGGTTGATTCTTGTTTGCTGATTATCCTCCTGCTCCTCCCCTTCCCCTAGAAAAACATCAGGTGAGGGAATTGGAGAGGAACAATTGCGATGTTCCTGAGGTAATCTGGATCTAAGCTGTCAATGTGCCTGCTCCAGAGGACTCCATCCTCTGTTTGTACCCTGTAAGAATGAGGGCCTGTGATGTGAGTTATTTCAGCAGGAATCCATAAGGGTTCACCCATAAGGTTCTTAGCATAAACAGAATCACCCACATTGAATGTGCAAACTTTGGAAGTGGAATCTAGTGGTGCTGGGTGCGTGGTGGATGAAGGCGGTCAAGGGAAGACCTAAGTTTCCTACCCATCAACAACTCTGCTGGGGATAAGTTATTAGATGGGTTAGAGTGATGTGCTGAACACTAAGAAGTTTTTCAACTTTCAGTGATGTCCCCAGGACCCAGTTGCAAAGCTTTTCCTTGGTAAAACGTACCATGCTCAGCCCGCCATTAGCCAAGGGTGCCCAGGGGCAGTGAGGGCATGTCTGATACCCTGTTGTGCTAAATAGGATTCAAAAAGGTTGGATGTAAATTGAGGGCCATTGTCAGAGACAAGAACATCAGGTAACCCGTGGGTTACAAACAGTTTTCTGAGCTGCTTGATAACAGCATCAGTTGTGGTGGATGTCATGGGAAATACCTCGAGCCATTTGGAATATGCATCTACTATAATAAGGAAGGTGTGCCCTCTGGTAGGGCCAGAGAAATCAATGTGAATCCTAGACCATGGGCCCCTAGACATTCCCATTCCTGTTTGGGGGCGAGAGGTAGGGCAGACCTGACTACCTGACAGTTGGGACAAGATGCAACCCAGTTTTCAACCATTTTGTCAATACCTGGCCACCATACATAACTCCTGGCCAATCCCTTCATCCTTACAATACCAGGATGACCCTCATGTAAGATTTCTAAAACCTCTTTGCAGTTTTGCAGGAATAACCACCCTGTTACCCCACAATATACATCCTCTTAATACAGATAATTCAGTTTGCCTGGACTTAAAAGGTTGGGCAAGGTGAGGTAGATCTTGAAAAGGCCAACCTTTCTTAATCCAGCCTATAATAGGAGCCAATAAAGTGTCTTTGGCAGTCTCTCTGGCAATTTCAGCAGCATGGATTGGAAGCTTGGCAACAGTTTCTAGGAAAAAGGTGTGTGCCTCAGGTTCAAAGTCCTTGTGAGAAGGAAGTGGGCAGCAACTCAAGGCATCAGCATGTCCAATGTCCTTGCCAGGCTTGTGGATAAGTTTGTATGAATAAGCAGCAAGAAATTCAGTCCACCTCAGCATTCTTGGTGACAGGATAGTGGGTGTAGGTTTGTCTCCTGCCACAATGCCTAACAAAGGTTTGTGGTCTGTGACAATGGTAAATGTTCTCCCATAAAGATATTCATGGAATTTCTTGACAGCTGCAACAATTGCCAATGTTTCCTTGTCCACTTGTAATTCTCTCTGCTTTGGTCAAGTGCAGAGTAATGCAATAGGGCTTCCTCCCACTGGGAAGCCTGTGGCTCAACCCCCACTCCAAAAGGATGCATCACAAGTCAGTACAACAGGTAAATTCTCAGAGAACTGTATGAGTACAGCATCAGACGTGATTAGTCTTTTAATACTGTTAAATGCTGATTGTTCCTTCCTGCCCCAGACCCAAACAGACTTTTTGTCAAGTAATCTGTGTAATGGTTCTGCAATGGTTGCCTTCTGAGGTAGGAACATGTGATAAAAGTTAATGAGTCCAAGGAAGGCTTGCAAATCTGTTTTGCATTTTAGGTCTAGGGGCTTCTTTGATTGCTTGGACCTTGGCATCTGTAGGGTGGATGCCATGCTTGTCAATCATATAGCCCAGGAACTCAACCTTGTCAGTTTAAGAGTGCATTTTTCTTCCTTGACTTTCTTTCTTGAATCTGGTAAGGACTTCTCTGAGTCTCTTGTAACTGAGTGTCATTTTCAGCAGAGATTAACATCATCAAAGTAAGGCACTACCCCTGGCAGTCCTTGGAGCATCCTTTCCATAAGGCTTTGGAAAACTGGTGCCACGCTTACCCAAACTGTAACCTTTACATTTGAAGGCACCTCTATGAGTCACAATGGTTTGGGCCTTCTGTGCATCATCAACTGTTAGTTGTTGATATGCTGGGCCAGATCCAATTGGCAAAGACTGTACCCCTGCCAAGTGAATGTAATAAGTGATGCACCACTGGAACTGGGTATGCGCCTGCTGCAGCAGATGGTTCAGTGTCCCCTTATAGTCCCCACAGATTCTTACTGACCCATCAGTCTTGACTGGTGTGACTATGGGTGTCTCCCATCTGAGTGGTCAGTGGACTAAAACTCCTTGAGCTATTTTTATCTAATTGTGCATCAATTTTTCCTTAAGGCAAATGGGACCCTTCTGGCTTTTAAACAAATTGGGGCACCTTGGGATCTAGGTTGAAAGTGATGGGGTCCCCATACTTTGCCCAATCCTTCGCTGAAGACCTCTGGAAACTCAGACTTCGGCCTCCTCCCATTCAGTGTTTCACGTGATTGATGCCAGTCACCTCGATGCCTAGTGGATTGAACCACTCAAGTCCCAGCAAGCTTGGGCGGTCTTGTCCACGAGTCAGCAAACGCTTGGTGGCCTTTGAACTTCACGTTGAATTCTCTTGTTCCAACTACTGGAATCTTGTTCCCTTGGTAGTCTTAAGAGTCAGTGCTTGCTTCTGGAAATGCTTCTTCTGAATGTTGGGAAGTAGTTCTGAATAGTGTCCCATGACACCATAGATAAATAGGAGCCTGAGTCCACTTCCATTTGGCAAGGCCTTCCAATAAGTACCTTCACATGTACTTTTCTGCTTCTTTAAGGGTGAAGAATGACCAATGGTGACTGTTTGATGAGTTTCATTCTTCCCATTTGCTTCTGTTGCACCCCATTTTCTCACTGAAGTTGTTATGCTTGAATTCTTTGTCAGAAAACTTCTTCCTGCTTGGTGGAGTTCTGGATGATTTGCAGACTCTTGCTAGGTGACCTCTTTTTCACAACGGAGGCAGATGGTATCAAAAACTTGCATTCAGTGCGGGTGCCCCCCACAACCTCTGCAATAAAAGTCTTGCTCTTTCTTCCAAGGTCTTTCCTTTCTTCCATTCTGAGTCTATAAATTCCTTCCTCCACTCTCACTACAGTCTGAATCAGAATCTATTTGCTCAAGAATGGGTTGTTGTGGATTTTCCACATCAGGATGGCTTGTGGCCTTGTTAATTTTCTTCTTCATGTTGAGGACTTGGTAGCTTCCACTGAAGAAGCTTCTTCATGGCCTCCTTGCCGCTGATCTTAGGTTTCATTAGTAATTTGCTCTGCAAACCTGTCTTTAGGCCTAGAATAAATCGATCGCCAGCATGGCCTTCTAAGTTGATAAATTCACATGCACCCCATGTCCCTTAAACTTGCCACGAAGTCGTTAACATTTTCGCTTCCCTTTGATCCCGGTCGCAGAATTCGTGTCTCTTAATGAGGCACGCATACTTGTGGCACGAATGGGCTCTATCAATTTTTCTAAGTCGGGCCAGTCCATTACCTTCACGCTTGCAGCTCCTGCCAATGCCTTCTCGCCATCTTGAAATGGCCAGACCGCAGTGGGTGAGAAAGACCATCTTTGCTTCAGAAATGTTGGCAAGATCGCCTCCAAATACATTTGGAAACGACCACACAATTTGTCCCAGTCTTCTGCCGCCGGATCAACGGGGTTGGGGTGTTCA
>SOZL01001832.1:14544-26493 GCA_009733165.1 Naja naja | reverse complement strand
AAATCCCATTGTTCCGTCTTTAGTTATGGGGGGAGAGGTGTTACCCCCCCGTAGATAGGGTGTGCAACTTGGATGTCCTCCTGGATGCACGGCTCAGTTTGGAGGATCAGGTGGGAGCCGTGGCCAGGGGGGCATTTACTCAGGTTTGTCTTGTGCGTCAGTTGCGCCCCTATCTGGACCAAGATGCCTTGTGTATGGTTACTCATGCGCTCATTACCTCCTGTGTGGACTACTGCAATGGTCTCTACATGGGACTGCCCTTGCAGACCACCTGGAGGCTTCAACTGGTGCAGAATGCGGCCACGCGGGTTGTGATGGGAGTATCCCGATAGTCCCATATTACACCCCTCCTGCGTGAACTGCATTGGTTGCCGGTTGCCCTCCGGGTGAGATTCAAGGTGCTGGTAATCATCTATCGCCCTACATGGCTTAGGGCTGGGGTATTTGCGGGACCATCTACTGCCAGTAACAACTTCCCATCACCCCATGCGCTCCCACACACAGGGTCTCCTCAGGGTGCTGTCGGCCAGACAGTGTCGGCTGGTGATCCCCAGGGGGAGGGCCTTCTCTGTGGATGCACCCGCCCTGTGGAATCAGCTGCCCTTGGAGTTGCGGATGGCTCCTGACCTTCGATCCTTCTGTCGTGACCTGAAGACATGGCTCTTCCAACAGGTCGACCTGGACTGAGGGGTTTTTTTTAAATGGTTTTTGTATTGGTTATTGTCAGTTTATAATTACAATTATTGGGATTCTTATTTAATATCTTTTAAATTTTAAATTTTTGCATTGTATGTTTTTGCTGTTGTGAGCCCTGAGTCCTTCGGGAGATAGGGGCATATAAATCCCATTATTAAATTAAATTAAATTAACTCTAAACTGTCTGGACAGCACAGGAATTAAAGCTTGAAAGACCAGGCAATTTAATTGGCAGGCAAACTTTGAGAATTGTGTCCAGTTGGTAAAAATAAGAAATGTAAGCCTTTATAATGTGACATCCCTTCGCCTTCACCGAAGCCGAAGTCCAACCCTGGACTAAATGCACAAGTAAAATTAGCAGCCTTAAATTTGATTTAATTGCAACTCGTTAAAATTTAATTGCAGGCCTTGATTCCCCTCTGGCTGAGTATTTAATCTTTATTTTCCTTCTGCTAAGTAATGATAGCTTCAGGGCATCCTTGGAAGCCTCAGGCTAAACACCTCTGGCAGATGCCCAAAAATTGCCAAGGGAGATTTGAAGAGAAAGAGGCTTGAGCCTCTTTATTATTATGCCATATTATTCTCCAAAACACCTGAAGGAAGGACAAGAAGCAACAGATGGAAACTAATCAAGGAGAGAAGCAACTTGGAATTAAGGAGAAACGTCCTAACAGTGAAGACAATTAACCAGTGGAACAGCTTGCTACTAGAAGTTGTGTATGCTCCAACACTGGAGGTTTTTAGGAAGAGATTGGACAGCCATTTTCCTAAGCAGGGGGATGGACTAGAACAGGGGTCGCCAACGTTTTGGACCTCAGGGACCACCAAACTCATAATTTTAAATCCCAGGGACCACTAATATGAATTTTGACTGATGGTGCCTTGCTGACATTGGTGGGAGGGAGAGAGAGAGATGTCTTTTCTAACCTCTCTCTCTCTCCCTCTCTCTCTCTCATACAAACACACACCCAAACACACAGAGGCAGGGGTGGGATTCAAATTTCTTAACCGGTTCTGTGGGTGTGGCCTAATTTGTGGGTGTGGCTTGCTGGCCATGTGACTGGCTGGCCATGACTTGTATGTAAATATTATAAAGATTTATGTAAATATTGAACTTTTTATTTAAAAAAAGAGCAACTTTTACCCAAAATCAGGCAAAGCAGGCAGGCAGATTGAGTTGCTCACAGAATCACAGATTCATTCAGAGATCTACCTTTCTGCCATCGGCTACCTGAGTCTGTCACATAAAATTTGCTGGCAAGCAAACTCATAAAATTTGCTAGCAAGCAAACTCACAAAATTAACTCACAACACAACATGTATGTAAATATTGATTTTTTTTTTAAAAAAGAGCAACTTTTACCCAAAATCAGGCAAAGCAGGCAGATTGAGTTCTTCACAGAATCACAGATTCACCTAGAGATCTGTGTTTCTGCCATCATTAGCTGAGTCTGCACTGCTTCAGTCCTAAGGAAGGTTGGCTCTGCTTAAAAGCAGAGCGAAGATCTAAGATTAGACAGAAAGCAAGAAATCCAACGTTTTCCTGCTTTCTAGCTAATCTAAATCTCCCAGCACAGCAGGACAGCTGATGGTCAGAAAAAGGAAAAATAGCAACTTAGCAGGCAAGTTTGTCGGATAAGGAGTGAGTGGGCGGGGAGGGTTCCCACGGGCCATGTGGGCAGCACAGCCTTGTGTTCCTGCGCAGCCTTGTTTAATTGCTTTGGGGGCATGCTCTGTAAGTGACATTTCTCTATTCTATTCTATTCTATTCTATTCTATTCTGTTCTATTCTATTCTATTCTGCATTCTATTCTATTCCCTATTTCTATTTCTATTCTATTCTGCATTCTATTCTATTCTCTATTTCTACCCCTCACTTATGTGCAAAATAACATGACCTTGAATTAGAAAAAGAATGTTATTATGTCTAACTACATACACTCCAAGAAATCCCCCCTCCCACTTTCCCAGGCTCAAAATGTGGCAGCATGGGAGCATCTAGTCTCAATATGGCTTCCAAAGCTGACAAGCTAACTTAAGAACTGCAGTGATTCCCTTAACAACGGTGGGCAGAAAGGTAGTAAAACGGGGCAAAACAGGGATGGGATTCAAAATTTTTAGCAACCGGTTCTGTGGGTGTGGCTTAGGTGGTGGGTGTGGCTTGGTGGTCATGTGACTGGGTGGACATGGCTTGGTGGTCATATTATTGGCTGGACGTGGCCACTCAATATCACTCACATCGAGGGCCTGGCCTCTCATGACTGTGGGGATGCTGCAACAGTTGTAAGTGTGAAAAATGGTCATAAGTCACTTTTTTCAGTGCCATTGTAACTTTGAATGGTCACTTCACACAAGCAAAGTACCAGCAAAGGAGGGAAAAATACTCCAGAGTAGTTCCTGAGACAGGAAGTCTAGTCCTGTCAAGAATGTAATAAGGGTTAATGGAGAAGCAATTTCTGTAAGCAATACCAGAATGTTTCCTTCCTGCCTTTCTTACAGGATTAGCCCAGTAATTCCTTCTAACAACCGGTTCTCCGAACTGCTTAGAATGTTAACAACCGGTTCTAGCGAATAGGTGCGAACTGGTAGAATCCCACCCGTGGGGCAAAACTCACCTAACGGCGGTCTCGTTTAGTGATGGGAATTTGGGGCTCCTTTGTGGCCATAAGTCAAGGATGACCTGTATTGATATAAGGTCCTTGCCATGGAGAGCTCAGCTTCATGGAAGCCCGAAGCCACTGAATGGAGAGATAGAAAATATTCTTTCTGCAGTACATAGTCTTAAATGTAATGCAAATTAAACCCATCTATCCATAGAAAAATAATATTTCCAACAAACATGACTCGCAAACCCCCATTACAAGAGATTCGGGCAGCCAAAGTCATAAACCATGAAGTTGAAAACATTAACGCCTTTCACACCAAAGATTTTTTTTCAAAAGCAAATTTGGAAATGCTTTGTGAAAGAATCTGTCGCTGTCTTTAATTAAAGAAAAAGAGAGATTCATCTTCTATTTATCCAGCAGGGGCAAGAGAAAGGCTGGAAAAAGTGAGGTTGCCTGGTAAGTCAAGAATAGAAATAGAAGAAATAGAAATAATAAGAGTGGAATGGAATAGAATAGAATACAGGGGTGGGATTCAAAATTTTTTACTACTGGTTCTGTGAGCGTGGCTTGGTGGGCGTGACAGGGGAAGGATACTGCAAAATCCCCCTTCCCTCCCCACCCCACTAACCTGCTTTCCAGCTCTGTTCTCCTGTGCAGGGCAACCAAAGAAGACCCAGCCCATCAGCTGGGACTCAATGGGAGGCAGAGGATAGATGGGGTTGGCGGGGCCAGTCAGAGGTGGGATTTGCCGGTTCTCCAAACTACTCAAAATTTCTACTACCGGTTCTCCAGAACTGGTCAGAACCGGCTGAATACCACCTCTGCCATAATCCTTTTCTCTGGACTAGCCAAGCCCAATTCTAGCAACCATTCTTTGGTTTTTAATCATCTTAGTTGCCCTATTCTGCACTTTTTCCTAAGTTTCAACATCTTTTTTGAAAGCGGGGAAGGAACAATTTTGCTGATAATTACAATTTATGATTTATGATTTTCTAGTCTGTACAGGTCATCCTCATCTTACAACTGTTCATTTTGTGGCCGTTCAAAGTTATAAAGCATACTGAAAAAATTGCTTATCATGCCTATGGCGGGACTAGAACCCACCGTCTCCTGGTAATTGGCCCAAAGTCACCCAGGTAGCTTTCATGCCTAAGGCGGGACTAGAACTCACTGTCTCCTGGTGATTGGCCCAAAGTCATCCAGGTAGCTTTCATGCCTAAGGCGGGACTAGAACTCACCGTCTCCTGGTGATTGGCCCAAAGTCACCCAGGTAGCTTTCATGCCTAAGGTAGCACTAGAACTCACCGTCTCCTGGTGATTGGTCCAAAGTCACCCAGGTAGCTTTCATGCCTAAGGGACTAGAACTCACTGTCTCCTGGTGATTGGCCCAAAGTCACCCAGGTAGCTTTCAGGCCTAAGGTGGGACTAGAACTCCCCTTCTCCTGGTGATTGGCCCAAAGTCACCCAGGTAGCTTTCATGCCTAAGGCGGGACTAGAACTCACTGGCTCCTGGTGATTGGCCCAAAGTCACCCAGGTAGCTTTCAGGCCTAAGGTGGGACTAGAACTCCCCTTCTCCTGGTGATTGGCCCAAAGTCACCCAGGTAGCTTTCATGCCTAAGGCGGGACTAGAACTCACTGGCTCCTGGTGATTGGCCCAAAGTCACCCAGGTAGCTTTCATGCCTAAGGCAGGACTAGAACTCACCTTCTCCTGGTGATTGGTCCAAAGTCACCCAGGTAGCTTTCATGCTTAAGGCGGGACTAGAACTCCCCTTCTCCTGGTGATTGGTCCAAAGTCACCCAGGTAGCTTTCATGCCTAAGGCGGGACTAGAACTCCCCTTCTCCTGGTGATTGGCCCAAAGTCACTCAGGTAGCTTTCATGCTTAAGGAGGGACTAGAACTCCCCTTCTCCTGGTGATTGGCCCAAAGTCACCCAGGTAGCTTTCATGCCTAAGGCGGGACTAGAACTCACCGTCTCCTGGTGATTGGCCCGAAGTTACTGTCATGCCCTGGGTCATCACAGTTGTCTAGTTGGCTTTCCTGGCTCAGATGGGACTAGAACTCACCGTCTCCCGTTTTTGAGCTCGGCGCCTTAACCTCTAGACCAAACTGGCCCCAAATTTCAATTAAATTGTGTGGTCCTAGAGGTCATTCTGACTTTTGGTTTTGACTACCCACCTAAACTCCTGAGTATAAAGCCGCAACTTTTGCTCATTTACAACAACACTGTATGCTAATTATGTGTTTTGTGTGCTTTTGCAGTGAACAAACTGACCTGACGCTGCTCTTTCAGTCTGGGAATGCAAGAGCCGCCAGCGAAATTTTACTTTTTTCTCCTTAGCAGATTCAGATTCAGGCTGTCATTAGCGTCTCTCCTCTCTTTCCTTCACCACATGAAGCTTTGGCTAACTTTCTCTTTCCTCTAATTGCACAATGGCGCTGAAGGAGACTTGGCAGCCAATGAGAGGGGTGGTGAACTCTGGGCCTCACCTTCTGGAAGGTGTGACGTTGGTGAGCCAGGGACACGGGCCTTCATTCAGATGGCCAGATCCTGGGTAAATTCACATTTAGGCACCAATTTAGCTCTGTCTCTGCACCAAGCAGTAGGTAATAGAATAGACTAACAGAATTGGAAGGGACCTTGGAGGTCATCTAGTCCAACCACCTGTCCAAGCAGGAGACCCTGCCCTACACCATTTCTGACAGAGGGCAGTCCAGTCTCTTCTTGAAAGTCTCAAGTGATGGCGCTCCCACAACTTCCGAAGGCAACTTCTGTTCCATGGGCGGATTGCTCTCACTGTCAGATAATGTTCTCCTTATTTCCAGGTTGAATTTCTCCTTGTTCAGTTTCCATCCATTATTCTTTGTCTGGCCTTTGGGTGCTTTAGAAAATAGCTTGACCCCCTCTTCCTCCTCTCTGTGGCAGCCCCTCAAATACTGGAAGGCTGCTCTCCTGTCTCCCCTGGTCCTTCTCTTCCCTAGACTAGCCAGGCCCAGTTCCTGCATCCATTCTTCCTATATTTTAGCCTCCAGTCCCTTCTATGTCTGTCTGCTGTCTGTCTGTCTGTCTGTCTGTCTGTCTGTCTATCCATCCATCCATAAACATATACACATATCCATACACACACACACACACACATGGAACTGGAGGCTAAAACATATGAAGAATGATATATACCCTAGTCTAGAGGTCACCAACCTTTTGGACCTCAGGGACCACCAAACTCATATTTTTAAATCCCGGGGACCACTAATATGAATTTTGACTGACAGTGGTTTGCTGATGCTGGTGGGAGAGAGAGAGAGAGAGAGAGAGAGAGAGAGAGAGAGAGAGAGAGATCTGATCTAACCTCTCTCTCTCCCTCCCTCCCTCCCTCCCTCACACACACATACACACACACACACAAACACACAGAGGCAGGGGTGGGATTCAAATTTCTTAACAACTGGTTCTGTGGGCGTGGCCTAATTTGTGGGTGTGGCCTGGTGGTCATGTGACTGGCTGGGCATGGCTTGTATGTAAATATTATAAGGATTTATATAAATATTGAATTTTTTATATTAAAAAAAGGAGGAACCTTTACCCAAAATCAGGCAAAGCAGGCAGGCAGACTGAGTTGCTCACAGAATCAGATTCAGAGTTCTATCTTTCTGCCATCAGCTAGCTGAGTCTGTCACATAAAATTTGCTGGCAAGCAAACTCATAAAATTTGCTAGCAAGCAAACTCACAAAATTAACTCACATGTATGTAAATATTGCATTTTTTTTATTTAAAAAAGAGCAACTTTTACCCAAAATCAGGCAAAGCAAGCAGGCAGATTGAGTTGCTCACAGAATCAGATTCACTTCGAGATCTGTGTTTCTGCCATCGGCTAGCTGAGTCTGCACTGCTTCAGTCCTAAGGAAGGTTTGGCTCTGCTTAAAAGCAGAGCCGAAGATCTAAAGATTAGACAGAAAGCAAGAAATCCAATTATTTCCTGCTTTCTAGCTAATCTAAATCGCCCGGCAGAGCAGAACAGCTGATGGTCGGAAAAAGGAAAAATAGCAATTTAGCAGGCAAGTTTGCCAAGTAAGGAATGAGTGGGCGGGGAGGGTTCCCGCGGTCCATGTGGGCAGTGCAGCCTTGTGTTCCCACCCAGTCTGGATTAATTGCTTTGGGGGGTGCTCTGGGGGTGACATTTCTCTGTGGGCCACCAAAATTTTCTCATAGACAACCAGTGGGACATGGCCCACTGGTTGGTGACCACTGCCCTAGGGCAAGGGTCTTCAAACTTGGCAAGTTTAAGACTTGTGGACTTCAACTCCCAGAATTCCTGAGCTAACATGACTGGAGGAGGAATTGTGGGAGTTGAAGTCCACATTTCTTAAAGCTGTCAAGTTTGAAGACCCCTGCCTTAGGATACATATTACCCTTTTTTTTCCCAGGAAGTTCACATTGTTTGGGTACTCTCTATTGGCAACACTAAGAATATCTATTGCATTTGTATTTCCTGCCTTGGATGAGGAAAGCAGATCTTTCTCCTTCTTGTCCTGGCCACTTTTTACAGAGTCACGATTGTGAGTGTTTTAATAAACTGCATCCCTGTTTGGTTTGGTGGCTGCAGTGCCTCCAATAGAAAGTCCCTACAGAGAACGGTGAGGACAGCAGAGAAGATTATAGGAAGTTTGCTTCCCGTTATTCAGGATGTTGCTTATAAGTGCTATGTGCTTAGAGCCCGAAGCATTGTTAGAGACCCCGCACACTCACTCCACGGTCTGATTCTGTTGCTCCCCTCTGGGAGGAGGTTTTGAAGTATTTCTACCAGATTCTGGAAGAGCTTTTTTGCAAGCTTCTGACAAGCAAACTTGAAATAGATCTCTGTTGTCCCGTATGAATGCAAATTGCTTGTATAGCAAGTGAGACGGCTGTATATCCTTTAAACTCACGTTTCCTTCTTTATGCGCCTTACACTGCATTATATCACCTAGTTGAGCATGGAGAGGACAGATCTTTTCTGTTGATGTGTGAAGAATGCTTTCCTCCTTGGGGACTAGACACTTGAAGGGCAAATCCAAGCAGCCTGAACACCTTTACCGTAAAAATGCCGAAAGAGGACGGAAAAAAAAATGTGCAAAAGACACTTTGTAATATCTTCACGCTTCCGGATTTAAAAGCCTCATTAGAATTTTATTATCTTTACCTTCAGTTCGACGAACGGTTTATCTCGCTGTTTTTCAACCTTGGCAACTTTAACACAGGTGGACTTCAACTCCCAGAATTCCCCAGGCAATGGTCCTCACACTTATGACTGTTGCAGCTTCGCCAGTGTCATGTGTGTATTTAATGATAGTTGCAGTGTCCTGGGTTCATGTGATTGCCATTTGCGATGTTTCCTTCCTTCCTTCCTTCCTTCCTTCCTTCCTTCCTTCCTTCCTTCCTTCCTTCCTTCCTTCCTTTCTTTTTCTTTCTTTTCTTTCTTTCTTTCTTTCCCTTTCTTTCTTTTTTTCTTCTTTCCTTTTTCCTTTTTTCCTTCCTTCCTTCCTTCCTTCCTTCTTCTTTCCCTTTTTAAATCTTTTTTCTTTCTTTCTTTCTTTCTTTCTTTTTTTTTCTTTTCCTTTTCCTTTCCTTCCTTTTCCTTCTTCAGATTTTTTTTCTTTTCTTCCGTCTTTCTTTCTTTCCACTTCTTCCTTCCTCCTTCCTTCCCTCCTTCCTTCCTTCCTTCCTTCCTTCCTTCCTTCCCACTAAATCTTCTTTCTTTCGTTCTTTTTCTACACTAAATCTTCTTTCTTTCCTTTTTCCTTCTTTCTTTTTTTTCTTCCTTCCTTCCTCTCATCAGATTTGCTTAATGACCACATGATTCGCTTAAGAACTACAGTGATTCACCAACCAGCCATAGCAAAAGGAGTCATCAAACCGAGCCTAAGCCAGCCCTGCCCTGGTTAACAGCAAAAAAAGTCTAGTTCCAATTGTGGTCATCAGTCAAGGACCACAATTGTCTTTTTTTTTTTTCTGCCACCCTTGAAGAAGTTTGAGATCTGTTTCCTGAAATTTGGCACCGTTATCTGCAGCTTTCAAAGACACCAAGTCCCCCCCTTCCGATTTTGCACCTTCCAGTCACTGACACAGTCTCCATTTCTTCTGGTCAATTTCACGCTCCCGTTCTCAGTCCCAAAAGGAGTGCAGTAATTTGAGGCCCGGGATAAAGAGAGCAGCAGAGGAAAATCTCTTCTACGTCGTGAGCAGAAAGCGGCTTATCCTAATTGAAAGCTGAACAGGAAAAGCAAGGAAGTGCGACTGGTGGAGAAACACGTATCTCTACTTTTCTTGGAAACACCTATTTTTTTTGGCCTTCTTAAATTTGGTTGTTTTTAAAATTACATTTATATGCCGCCCTTCTCTGGAGACTCAGGGCGGCTTACCATTTTTGGGATACAACCCAATGCGCTCAGCAATAGCCTTCATTCCATTGTATATTTACCTACCCCGGGAGGATGGAAGGCTGAGTCAACCTTGAGCCTGGTGAGATTCGAGCCTGCACTAATTGCAGGCAGCTGGAACTTAAGTGCTAGGCATTTAACAGCCTGTACCACCAAGGCTCTTATCCTGCAGCCTCACTTAAGGAAGCCGTGGCTATATATTCCACCTTAATACCTGATTGAGATGTGTGTGTGTGTGTGTGTGCGTGCGTGCAAATAATCGGGTTATCTAAGAGGGAGAGAATAGAATAATCGAGTTGGAAGGGACCCTGGAGGTCTTCTAGTCCAACCCCCAGCCTAGGCAGAAAATCCTACACCACTTCAGACAAATGGTTATCCAATATCTTTTTAGAAACTTCCAATGTTGCAGTGTTCACAACCTCTGGAGGCAACTTGTTCTACTTTGGGCCAATCACCAGGAGACGGGGAGTTCTAGTCCCACTTGAGGCATGAAAGCTGACCAAGTGACTTTGGGCCAATCACCAGGAGACGGTGAGTTCTAGTCCCGCCTTAGGCATGAAAGCTGACCAAGTGACTTTGGGCCAATCACCAGGAGACGGTGAGTTCTAATCCCACCTCAGACATGAATGCCATGCTGGCTGGGGAATTCTGGGAGTTGAAGTCCACCCATCTTGAGGCTGCCAAGGCTGAAAAACATTACATTTGAAGGCCCTTTTAAATACAATTTCTGCTTCCCTGCAGAACCCATACCTGAGTGGATGCTGGATGCCCATTCGGGAAATTGCCGGGAAGAAGAATTGAAAGAAATCAAAGAAAGTAAAAGGCCTCATTAGAGCCTCCCACAGACCTGCTACTCCCCTTCTCTCTGAGTTAATGCGATTTAACTTCCATTTTCTCTTGCTCATCAAAAGTAATTGTGGGGTAGAGATACACACATCTGCTGCCAACAGTTGGGCTGGCGTGTAAAAGCAAGATAACTTTTCTCATTAGTGCCACCGCTCTGGAAACACTTGGTGAGTTAGGAGAGATCGTCACCTGCATCGCTCCATTTTTCAGTCTGAATTGACTTCTCGCTCGGCTTTCGCGCCTCCTGAGGTGCCGAGAGTAGAGAGCCACAATATTTGTTGTGTAACTCCCGGGATGAATAAAATGAAAGAAAGCTTGTGAGAAGGATCGATCCCATTCAGCTGGCATCATGGTCTGTTAGACTTAGAACCAGGGATGGGATTCAAATTTCTTAACAACCGGTTCTGTGGGCATGGCCTAATTTGTGAGTGTGGCTTGGTGGTCATGTGACTGGGTGGGTGGTTTGTGACTGGGGTGACTTGGTGGTGACGCTGGGCATGGCTTATATGCAAATGTAAATATTTATGTAAATATTGAATATATATATATATATATATATATATATATATTTGTTTACGTAGATTTTCACGGGTAAAGGTATGTAGGTCTTGGTATTCGGTCTTGTCCCGTGTAAGATTGAGAATACCTTGGCAACGTTCGAATAAATCTCATCCGTCATCTTCAGGCTGGTGTCTTCAGCCGCTCTCCTGGGAGAAGTGTGTGACCGTGGCTGTTTCTCCTTTTAAACTCCAGAGTTGGATGTGTTGTTGCTTTTTGATTGGTTTGTGGAGTTGATGCGCAGATTGGATGGCTTTTTTTGAGACCTTGTGTGGCTGAGGTGCTATTGTGTGTCTCTCAGCCCTTGTGTTGTAACGACCTGCAATGGGCTGTGTGATGACCTTCTGAGTTCTATTGTTGTTGTGACGTCCTGGGTGTGGTGCTGTAATCTCCTGGGTTGTTGTCTGTGTTGCAACCTCCTGATGTTTTGTGCCAGGATCTCCTGAGTTCTCAGTGATGTAGTATCCTGGGTGGAAGGCTGTGATGTGGCATTCTGGGCCTTGGTTTGGCTCGAGTTTGAGGTCTGGCTATGTGTTTATAGCGTGTGTCAGTTTGCTTAGTTTGGGGTTGGAGGGGGTGTAGCAGCTGGTGTTGCAGCCATGGTCTGGTTTCTGGATGGGGGTTGCCTTTCATCTGTATGTGGGCTTGGGTTTGAGTCTGGTGAAGGAGATTGGTGGTGGCATCCTGTGTTATTTTGGGTCCGGGTGTTGGTTTTCTGTGGCTGGGACTCGCTTGTTGACCAGGGCTAGTTTCCAGATGTCTGGTAGGCTGGGAAGCATCATCCCGTTTATTCATGTTATGGGGTGTTTATTTCGATGGCTTCCT
>SOZL01001832.1:0-13544 GCA_009733165.1 Naja naja | reverse complement strand
AAGGCACCACAGATAAAATCAGCAAAATTCTCCACAAGCACAATATCAGGACAGCCTTTGGCACTGACCAAAAATAGCCAACATCTTAAGAAACCCCAAAGACAAGATCCAGCTAGAAACCAAGGAGTTTACAAAAATACCATGCAAAATTTGCCCAGCCACATACATTGGACAAACCAACAGGAGAATAAATGCACGATCGCAGAACACAAGAACGCAGTCAGAAAAGAAGAAAAAACTTCCTCCCTTTTCCAGCACCTTAAAGCCACAGGACATGAAATTGATTTTGAGGGATCCAAACTTATCTCCAATACTGAACACTTCAACAAAAGAATAATTAGGGAAGCCATGAAATAGAGAAACACCCCATAACATGAATAAACGGATGATACTTCCCGCCTACCAGACATCTGGAAACTAGCCCTGGTCAACAAACGAGTCCCAGCCATAAAACCAACACGGACCAAAATAACACAGGATGCCACCACCAATCTCCTTCACCAGACTCAAACCCAAGCCCACGCCACAGATGAAAGGCAACCACCATCCAGAAACCAGACCATGGCTGCAACACCAGCTGCTACACCCCCTCCAACCCCCAAACTAAGCAAACTGACACACGCTATAAACACATAGCCAGACCTCAAACTCGAGCCAAACCAAGGCCCAGAATGCCACATCACAGCCTTCCACCCAGGATACTACATCACAGAACTCAGGAGATCACAACACAAAACATCAGGAGGTTGCAACACAGACAACAACCCAGGAGATTACAGCACCACACCCAGGACGCACAACAATAGAACTCAGAAGGTCATCACACAGCCCATTACCCAGGTCGTTACAACACAAGGCTGAGAGACACACAGCAGCACCTCAGCCACACAAGGTCTCAGGAAAAAGCCATCCAATCTGCATACATCAACTCCACAAACCAATCAAAAAGCAACAACACATCCAACTCTGGAGTTTAAAAGGGAGAAACAGCCACGGTCACACACTTCTCCCAGGAGAACGAAGCTGAAGACACCAGCCTGAAGATGACGGATGAGATTTCGTCGAAACGCTGCCAAGGTATTTCAATCTTACACGGACAAGACCCGAACACCAAGACCTACATACCTTTACCCGAAAATTCTATAAAATATATATATATATATATATATATATATATATTCAATATTTACATAAATATTTACATTTGCATATAAGCCATGCCCAGCCAGTCACGTGACCACCAAGTCACCCCAGTCAAGCCCACCAATCCACCCAGTCACATGACCACCAAGCCACACTCACAAATTAGGCCATGCCCACAGAACCGGTTGTTAAGAAATTTGAATCCCATCCCTGGTTCTAAGTCTAACAGACCATGATGCCAGCTGAATGGGATCGATCCTTCTCACAAGCTTTCTTTCATTTTATTCATCCCGGGAGTTACACAACAAATATTGTGGCTCTCTACTCTCGGCACCTCAGGAGGCGCCGAAGCCGAAAAGTCAATTCAGACTGAAAATGGAGCCATGGTGGTGACGATCTCTCCTAACTCACCAAGTGTTTCCAGAGCGGTGGCACTTGAGAAAAGTTATCTTGCTTTTACACGCCCAGCCCAACTGTTGCAGATGTGTATCTCTACCCCACAATTACTTTTGATGAGCAAGAGAAAATGGAAGTTAAATCGATTAACTCAGAGAAGGGAGTAGCAGGTCTGTGGGAGGCTCTAATGAGGCCTTTTACTTTCTTTGATTTCTTTCAATTCTTCTTCCCGCAATTTCGAATGGGCATCCAGCATCCACTCAGGTATGGGTTCTGCAGGAAGCAGAAATTGTATTTAAAAGGGCCTTCAAATGTAATGTTTTTCAGCCTTGGCAGCCTCAAGATGGGTGGACTTCAACTCCCAGAATTCCCAGCCAGCATGGCATTCATGTCTGAGGTGGGATTAGAACTCACCGCCTCTCCTGGTGATTGGCCCAAAGTCACTTGGTCAGCTTTCATGCCTAAGGCGGGACTAGAACTCACCGTCTCCTGGTGATTGGCCCAAAGTCACTTGGTCAGCATGCCTCAAGTGGGACTAGAACTCCCGCCTCCTGGTGATTGGCCCAAAGTAGAACAAGTTGCCTCCAGAGGTTGTGAACACTGCAACATTGGAAGTTTCTAAAAAGATATTGATAACCATTTGTCTGAAGTGGTGTAGGATTTTCTGCCTAGGTTGACTGGTTGGACTTCCAACTGACATTCTATTCTCTTCCTCTTAGATAACCCGACATTTGCACCGACACACACACACACACACATCTCAATCAGGTATTAAGGTGGAATATATAGCCACGGCTTCCTTAAGTGAGGCTGCAGGATAAGAGCCTTGGTGGTACAGGCTGTTAAATGCCTAGCACTTAAGTTCCAGCTGCCTGCAATTAGTGCAGGCTCGAATCTCACCAGGCTCAAGGTTGACTCAGCCTTCCATCCTCCCGGGGTAGGTAAATATACAATGGAATGAAGGCTATTGCTGAGCGCATTGGGTTGTATCCCAAAAATGGTAAGCCGCCCTGAGTCTCCAGAGAAGGGCGGCATATAAATGTAATTTTAAAAAAAACAACCAAATTTAAGAAGGCCAAAAAAAATAGGTGTTTCCAAGAAAAGTAGAGATACGTGTTTCTCCACCAGTCGCTTCCTTGCTTTTCCTGTTCAGCTTTCAATTAGGATAAGCCGCTTTCTGCTCACGACGTAGAAGAGATTTTCCTCTGCTGCTCTCTTTATCCCGGGCCTCAAATTACTGCACTCCTTTTGGGACTGAGAACGGGAGTGAAATTGACCAGAAGAAATGGAGACTGTGTCAGTGACTGGAAGGTGCAAAATCGGAAGGGGGGGACTTGGTGTCTTTGAAAGCTGCAGATAACGGTGCCAAATTTCAGGAAACAGATCTCAAACTTCAAGGTGGGTGGCAGAAAAAGACAATTGTGGTCCTTGACTGATGACCACAATTGGAACTAGACTTTTTTTGCTGTTAACCAGGGCAGGGCTGGCTTAGGCTCGGTTTGATGACTCCTTTTGCTATGGCTGGTTGGTGAATCACTGTAGTTCTTGTTTAATCATGTGGTCATTAAGCAAATCTGATGAGAGGAAGGAAGGAAGAAAAAAAAGAAAGAAGGAAAGGAAGGAAGGAAAGAAAGATTTAGTGTGTAGAAAAAAGAACGAAAGAAAGAAGATTTAGTGGGAAGGAAGGAAGGAAGGAAGGAAGGAAGGAGGAAGATTTAGTGTGTGGAAAGAAAGAAAGAGACAGACAGACGAAAGGAAGGAAGGAAGGAAGGAAGGAAGGAAGGAAGGAAGGAAGGAAGGAAGGAAGATTTAGTGTGAAATTTAGTGGAAAGAAAGGAAAAGAAAGAAAGAAAGAAAGAAAGAAAAGATTTAGTGTGTGGAAAGAAAGAAGGAAGGAAGGAAGGAAGGAAGGAAGGAAGGAAGGAAGGAAAAGAAAGAAAGGAAAGAAAAGAAAGAAAAGAAAGGAAGGAAGGAAGGAAGGAAGGAAGGAAGGAAGGAAGGAAGGAAGGAAGGAAGGAAGGAAGGAAACATCGCAAATGGCAATCACATGAACCCAGGACACTGCAACTATCATTAAATACACACATGACACTGGCGAGCTGCAACAGTCATAAGTGTGAGGACCATTGCCTGGGAATTCTGATTGAAGTCCACCTGTGTTAAAGTTGCCAAGGTTGAAAACAGCGAGATAAACCGTTCGTGGAACTGAAGGTAAAGATAATAAAATTCTAATGAGGCACTTAAATCCGGAAGCGTGAAGATATTACAAAGTGTCTTTGCACATTTTTCCGTCCTCTTTCGGCATTTTTACGGTAAAGGTGTTCAGGCTGCTTGGATTTGCCCTTCAAGTGTCTAGTCCCCAAGGAGGAAAGCATTCTTCACACATCAACAGAAAAGATCTGTCCTCTCCATGCTCAACTAGGTGATATAATGCAGTGTAAGGCGCATAAAGAAGGAAACGTGAGTTTAAAGGATATACAGCCGTCTCACTTGCTATACAAGCAATTTGCATTCATACGGGACAACAGAGATCTATTTCAAGTTTGCTTGTCAGAAGCTTGCAAAAGGGAAAGCTCTTCCAGAATCTGGTAGAAATACTTCAAAACCTCCTCCCAGAGGAGCAACAGAATCAGACCGTGGAGTGAGTGTGCGGGGTCTCTAACAATGCTTCGGGCTCTAAGCACATAGCACTTATAAGCAACATCCTGAATAACGGGAAGCAAACTTCCTATAATCTTCTCTGCTGTCCTCACTGTTCTCTGTAGGGACTTTCTATTGGAGGCGCTGCAGCCACCAAACCAAACAGGGATGCAGTTTATTAAAACACTCTCAATCGTGGCTCTGTAAAAAGTGGCCAGGACAAGAAGGAGAAAGATCTGCTTTCCTCATCCAAGGCAGGAAATGCAAATGCAATAGATATTCTTAGCGTTGCCAATAGCAGTACCCAAACAATGTGAACTTCCTGGGAAAAAAAAGGGTAATATGTATCCAGGTAGGGTCTTCAAACTTGACAGCTTTAAGACATGTGGACTTCAACTCCCACAATTCCTCCTCCAGTCATGTTAGCTCAGGAATTCTGGGAGTTGAAGTCCACAAGTCTTAAACTTGCCAAGTTTGAAGACCCTGCCCTAGGGCAGTGGTCACCAACCAGTGGGCCATGTCCCACTGGTTGTATGAGAAAATTTTGGTGGCCCACAGAGAAATGTCACCCCAGAGCACCCCCAAAGCAATTAATCCAGACTGGGTGGGAACACAAGGCTGCACTGCCCACATGGACTGCGGAACCTCCCCGCCCACTCATTCCTTACTTGGCAAACTTGCCTGCTAAATTGCTATTTTTCCTTTTTCCGACCATCAGTTCTGTTCTGTCGGGCGATTTAGATTAGCTAGAAAGCAGGAAATCATTGGATTTCTTGCTTTCTGTCTAATCTTTAGATCTTCGGCTCTGCTTTTAAGCAGAGCCAAACCTTCCTTAGGACTGAAGCAGTGCAGACTCAGCTAGCGATGGCAGAAACACAGATCTCGAAGTGAATCTGATTCTGTGAGCAACTCAATCTGCCTGCTTGCTTTGCCCGATTTTGGTAAAAGTTGCTTTTTAAATAAAAATGCAATATTTACATACATGTGAGTTAATTTTGTGAGTTTGCTTGCTAGCAAATTTTATGAGTTTGCTTGCCAGCAAATGTTATGTGACAGACTCAGGTAGCAGATTGCAGAAAGATAGATCTCTGAGTGAATCTGTGATTCTGCGAGCAACTCAATCTGCCTGCCTGCTTTGCCTGATTTTGGGTAAAAGTTGCTCTTTTTTATATAAAAAAATCAATATTTACATACATGTTGTGTTGTGAGTTAATTTTGTGAGTTTGCTTGCTAGCAAATTTTATGAGTTTGCTTGCCAGCAAATTTTATGTGACAGACTCAGCTAGCTGATGGCAGAAAGATAGATCTCTGAATCTGATTCTGTGAGCAACTCAGTCTGCCTGCCTGCTTTGCCTGATTTTGGGTAAAGGTTGCTCCTTTTTTTAATATAAAAAATTCAATATTTATATAAATCCTTATAATATTTACATACAAGCCATGCCCAGCCAGTCACATGACCACCAGGCCACACCCACAAATTAGGCCACGCCCACAGAACCAGTTGTTAAGAAATTTGAATCCCACCCCTGCCTCTGTGTGTTTGTGTGTGTGTGTGAGGGAGGGAGGGAGGGAGGGAGAGAGAGAGGTTAGATCAGATCTCTCTCTCTCTTTCTCTCTCTCTCTCTCTCCCACCAGCATCAGCAAACCACTGTCAGTCAAAATTCATATTAGTGGTCCCCAGGATTTAAAAATATGAGTTTGGTGGTCCCTGAGGTCCAAAAGGTTGGTGACCTCTAGACTAGGGTATATATCATTCTTCATATGTTTTAGCCTCCAGTTCCGTGTGTGTGTGTGTGTGTGTGTGTGTGTGGATATGTGTATATGTTTATGGATGGATGGATGGATGGATAGACAGACAGACAGACAGACAGACAGACAGACATAGGAGGGACTGGAGGCTAAAATATAGGAAGAATGGATGCAGGAACTGGGCCTGGCTAGTCTAGTGAAGAGAAGGACCAGGGGAGACAGGAGAGCAGTCTTCCAGTATTTGAGGGGCTGCCACAGAGAGGAGGAAGGGGGTCAAGCTATTTTCTAAAGCACCCAAAGGCCAGACAAGGAATAATGGATGGAAACTGAACAAGGAGAAATTCAACCTGGAAATAAGGAGAACATTATCTGACAGTGAGAGCAATCCGCCCATGGAACAGAAGTTGCCTTGGAGTTGTGGGGCGCATCACTTGAGACTTTCAAGAAGAGACTGGACTGCCCTCTGTCAGAAATGGTGTAGGGCAGGGGTCTGCTTGGACAGGTGGTTGGACTAGATGACCTCCAAGGTCCCTTCCAATTCTGTTAGTCTATTCTATTACCTACTGCTTGGAGCAGAGACAGAGCTAAATTGGTGCCTAAATGTGAATTTACCCAGGATCTGGCCATCTTAATGAAGGCCCGTGTCCCTGGGTCACCAACGTCACACCTTCCAGAAGGTGAGGCCCAGAGTTCAGCACCCCTCTCATTGGCTGCCAAGTCTCCTTCAGCGCCATTGTGCAATTAGAGGAAAGAGAAAGTTAGCCAAAGTTTCATGTGGTGAAGGAAAGAGGAGAGACGCTAGCCAAGCAGCCTGAATCTGAATCTGCTAGGGAAAAAGTAAAATTCTGGCTCTTGCATTCACAGACTGAAAGAGCAGCGTCAGGTCAGTTTGTTCACTGCAAAAGCACACAAAACACATAATTAGCATACAGTGTTGTAATGAGCAAAAGTTGCTGCTTTATACTCAGGAGTTTAGGTGGGTAGTCAAAACCAAAAGTCAGAATGACCTCTAGGACCACACAATTTAATTGAAATTTGGGGCCAGTTTAGTCTAGAGGGTTAAGCCGAGCTCAAAAGCGGGAGACAGTGAGTTCTAGTCCCATCTGAGCCAGGAAAGCCAACCAGACACTGCTGATGACCCAGGGCATGACAGTAACTGGGCAATCACCAGGAGAGGGTGAGTTCTAGTCCGCCTAGGCATGAAAGCTACCTGGGTGACTTTGGGCCAATCACCAGGAGATGGTGAGTTCTAGTCCCGCCTTAGGCATGAAAACTACCTGGGTGACTTTGGGCCAATCACCAGGAGAAGTGAGTTCTAGTCGTCCTTAGGCATGAAAGCTACTGGGTGACTTTGGGCCAATCACCAGGAGGCGGTGAGTTAGTCCGCCTTAGGCATGAAAGCTACCTGGTGACTTGGGCCAATCACCAGGAGACAGTGGGTTTCTAGTCCGCTTAGGCATGGCTACCTGGGTGACTTTGGGCCAATCACCAGGAGATGGTGAGTTCTAGTCCCGCCTTAGGCATGAAAGCTACCTGGGTGACTTTGGGCCAATCACCAGGAGATGGTGAGTTCTAGTCCCTATGAAAGCTACCTGGGTGACTTTGGGCCAATCACCAGGAGACGGGGAGTTCTAGTCGCCTTAGGAAAGCTACCTGGGTGACTTTGGGCCAATCACCAGGAGATGGGGAGTTCTAGTCCCGCCTTAGGCATGAAAGCTACCTGGGTGACTTTGGGCCAATCACCAGGAGACAGTGAGTTCTAGTCCCGCCTTAGGCATGAAAGCTACCTGGGTGACTTTGGGCCAATCACCAGGAGAGGTGGGAGTTCTAGTCCGCCTTAGGCATGAAAGCTACCTGGGTGACTTTGGGCCAATCACCAGGAGACAGTGAGTTCTAGTCCCGCCTTAGGCATGAAAGCTACCTGGGTGACTTTGGGCCAATCACCAGGAGACAGTGAGTTCTAGTCCCACCTTAGGCATGAAAACTACCTGGGTGACTTTGGGCCAATCACCAGGAGGCAGGTGAGTTCTAGTCCATAGGCATGAAAGCTACCTGGGTGACTTTGGGCCAATCACCAGGAGACAGTGAGTTCTAGTCCCGCCTTAGGCATGAAAGCTACCTGGGTGACTTTGGGCCAATCACCAGGAGATGGTGAGTTCTAGTGCTACCTTAGGCATGAAAGCCGGCTGAGTGACTTTGGGCCAATCACCAGGAGACAGTGAGTTCTAGTCCCGCCTTAGGCATGAAAGCTACCTGGGTGACTTTGGGCCAATCACCAGGAGACGGTGAGTTCTAGTCCCGCCTTAGGCATGAAAACTACTGGTGACTTGGGCCAATCACCAGGAGGCAGTATGAGTTCTAGTCCCATATAGGCATGATAAGCAATTTTTTCAGTATGCTTTGTAACTTTGAACGGTCACAAAATGAACAGTTGTAAGATGAGGACGACCTGTACAGACTAGAAAATCATAAATCATAAATTGTAATTATCAGCAAAATTGTTCCTTCCCCGCTTTCCAAAAAGATGTTGAAACTTAGGAAAAAGTGCAGAATAGGGCAACTAAGATGATTAAAAACCAAAGAATGGTTGCTAGAATTGGGCTTGGCTAGTCCAGAGAAAAGAAGGATTACGGCAGAGGTGGGTATTCAGCCGGTTCTGACCAGTTCTGGAGAACCGGTAGTGGAAATTTTGAGTAGTTTGGAGAACCGGCAAATCCCACCTCTGACTGGCCCCCCAACCCCATCTATCCTCTGCCTCCCATTGAGTCCCAGCTGATGGGCTGGGTCTTCTTTGGTTGCCTGCACAGGAGAACAGAGCTGGAAAGCAGGTTAGTAGGGTGGGAGGGAAGGGGATTTTGCAGTATCCTTCCCCTGTCACGCCCACAAGCCACTCACAGAACAATAGTAAAAATTTTGAATCCCACCCTGTATTCTATTCTATTCCATTCCACTCTTATTATTTCTATTTCTTCTATTTCTGTTCTTGACTTACCAGGCAACCTCACTTTTCCAGCCTTTCTCTTGCCCCTGCTGGTAATAGAAGATGAATCTCTCTTTTCTTTAATTAAAGACAGCGACAGATTCTTTCACAAAGCATTTCCAAATTTGCTTTTGAAAAAAAATCTTTGGTGTGAAAAGCGTTAATGTTTTCGACTTCATGGTTTATGACTTTGGCTGCCCGAATCTCTTGTAATGGGGGTTTGCGAGTCATGTTTGTTGGAAATATTATTTTTCTATGGATAGATGGGTTTAATTTGCATTACATTTAAGACTATGTACTGCAGAAAGAATATTTTCTATCTCTCCATTCAGTGGTTTCGGGCTTCCATGAAGCTGAGCTCTCCATGGCAAGGACCTTATATCAATACAGGTCGTCCTTGACTTATGGCCACAAAGGAGCCCCAAATTCCCATCACTAAACGAGACCGCCGTTAGGTGAGTTTTGCCCCAGGTGGGATTCTACCAGTTCAGCACTTAAAGCTAGAACCGGTTGTTAACATTTGAAGCAGTTCAGAGAATTGGTGGTTAGAAGAAATTACTGGGCTAATCCTGTAAGGAAGGCAGGAAGGAAACATTCTGGTGTTGCTTACAGAAATTGCTCTCCATTAACCCTTATTACATTCTTGACAGGACTAGACTTCCTGTCTCAGGAACTACTCTGGAGTATTTTTCCCTCCTTTGCTGGTACTTTGCTTGTGTGAAGTGACCATTCAAAGTTACAATAGCACTGAAAAAAGTGACTTATGACCATTTTTCACACTTACAACTGTTGCAGCATCCCCATAGTCATGAGAGGCCAGGCCCTCGATGTGAGTGATATTGAGTTGGCCACGCCCAGCCAATAATATGACCACCAAGCCATGCCCACCCAGTCACATGACCACCAAGCCACGCCCACCACCTAAGCCACACCCACAGAACCGGTTGCTAAAAATTTTGAATCCCATCCCTGTTTTGCCGTTTTTACTACCTTTCTGCCCACCGTTGTTAAGGAATCACTGCAGTTCTTAAGTTAGCTTGTCAGCTTTGGAAGCCATATTGAGACTAGATGCTCCCATGCTGCCACATTTTGAGCCTGGGAAAGTGGGAGGGGGATTTCTTGGAGTGTATGTAGTTAGACATAATAACATTCTTTTTCTAATTCAAGGTCATGTTATTTTGCACGTAAGTGTGGGGAAGAAATAGAGAATAGAATAGAATGCAGAATAGAATAGAAATAGAAATAGGAAAGAATAGAATGCAGAATGAATAGAATAGAAGAGAATAGAATGAATAGAATAGAAAACAGAGTTGGAAGGGTTTTGAAGTAGTCAGTACCATAGAAAATTTTGAGTCCACAGAGAAATGTCACTTACAGAGCATGCCCCCAAAGCAATTAAACAAGACTGCGCAGGAACACAAGGCTGTGATGCCCACATGGCCCGTGGGAACCCTCCCCGCCCACTCACTCCTTATCCGACAAACTTGCCTGCTAAGTTGCTATTTTTCCTTTTTCCGACCATCAGCTGTCCTGCTGTGCTGGGAGATTTAGATTAGCTAGAAAGCAGGAAAACGTTGGATTTCTTGCTTTCTATCTAATCTTTAGATCTTCGGCTCTGCTTTTAAGCAGAGCCAGACCTTCTAGAGACTGAAGCAGTGCAGACTCAGCTAGCCGATGGCAGAAACACAGATCTCTAGGTGAATCTGTGATTCTGTGAAGAACTCAATCTGCCTGCTTTGCCTGATTTTGGGTAAAAGTTGCTCTTTAAAAATCAATATTTACATACATGTTGTGTTGTGAGTTAATTTTGTGAGTTTGCTTGCTAGCCAATTTTATGAGTTTGCTTGCCAGCAAATTTTATGTGACAGACTCAGGTAGCCGATGGCAGAAGGTAGATCTCTGAATGAATCTGTGATTCTGTGAGCAACTCAATCTGCCTACCTGCTTTGCCTAATTTTGGGTAAAAGTTGCTCTTTTTAATAAAAGTTCAATATTTACATAAATCTTTATAATATTTACATACAAGTCATGTCCAGCCAGTCACATGGCCAGCAAGCCACACCCACAAATTAGGCCACACCCACAGAACCGGTTAAGAAATTTGAATACCCCTGCCTCTGTGTGTTTGGGTGTGTGTGTGTATGAGAGAGAGGAGAGGAGAGTTAGAAAAGACATCTCTCTCTCCCTTCCACCAACGTCAGCAAGCCACCATCAGTCAAAATTCATATTAGTGGTCCCTGGGATTTAAAATTATGAGTTTGGTGGTCCCTGAGGTCCAAAACGTTGGCGACCCCTGTTCTAGTCCATCCCCCTGCTTAGGAAAATGGCTGTCCAATCTCTTCCTAAAAACCTCCAGTGTTGGAGCATACACAACTTCTAGTAGCAAGCTGTTCCACTGGTTAATTGTCTTCACTGTTAGGACGTTTCTCCTTAATTCCAAGTTGCTTCTCTCCTTGATTAGTTTCCATCTGTTGCTTCTTGTCCTTCCTTCAGGTGTTTTGGAGAATAATACGGTAATAATAATAAAGAGGCTCAAGCCTCTTTCTCTCTTCAAATCTCCCCTTGGCAATTTTTGGGCATCTGCCAGAGGTGTTTAGCCTGAGGCTTCCAGGGATGCCCTGAAGCTATCATTACGTAGCAGAAGGAAAATAAAGATTAAATACTCAGCCAGAGGGGAATCGCAAGGGGCCTGCAATTAAATTTTAACGGAGTTGCAATTAAATCAAATTTAAGGCTGCTAATTTTTACTTGTGCATTTAGTCCAGGGTTGGACTTCGGCTTCGGTGAAGGCGAGGGGATGTCACATTATAAAGGCTTACATTTCTTATTTTTACCAACTGGACACAATTCTCGAAAGTTTGCCTGCCAATTAAATTGCCTGGTCTTTCAAGCTTTAATTCCCCTGTGCTGTCCAGACAGTTTAGAGTTAATTTAATTTAATTTAATAATGGGGTTTATATGCCGCCCTATCTCCCGAAGGACTCAGGGCGGCTCACAACAGTAAAAACATACAATGCAAAAATTTAAAATTTAAAAGATATTAAATAAGAATCCCAATAATTATAATTAAAAACTGACAATAACCAAT
This sequence comes from Naja naja, assembly GCA_009733165.1. NCBI lineage: Eukaryota > Metazoa > Chordata > Lepidosauria > Squamata > Elapidae > Naja > Naja naja. The sequence continues at coordinate 1,548 of SOZL01001832.1, read as the reverse complement.
ACAAAAACCATTAAAAAAATCCTTCAGTCCAGGTCGACCTGTTGGAAGAGCCATGTCTTCAGGTCACGACAGAAGGATCGAAGGTCAGGAGCTATCCACAACTCCAAGGGCGGCTGATTCCACAGGCGGGTGCATCCACAGAGAAGGCCCTCCCTGGGGATCGCAGTAACACTGTCTGGCCGACGGCACCCTGAGGAGACCCTGTGTGTGGGAGCACATGGGGCGATGGGAAGTTGTTACTGGCAGTAGATGGTCCCGCAAATACCCCAGCCCTAAGCCATGTAGGGCGATAGATGATTACCAGCACCTTGAATCACCCGAGGGTAACCGCAACCAATGCGTTCACGCGGGAGGGGGTGTAATATGGGACTATCGGGGTACTCCCATCACAACCCGCGTGGCCTCATTCTGCACCAGTTGAAGCCTCCAGGTGGTCCGCAAGGGCAGCCCCATGTAGAGACTGTTAAGTTTGCATGAAGAGTCAGACGCGAGGAATTCCAGCAAAAGACTTTATTAATGACAACAGCTCCAGAATGGACCCGTCCGAGTAAGGCTACAGCTGCGCTTCTTATAGCCGCAGCGTAGCTGCTAGCCAATGGGAGTGCAGGGTTTCTTCCCGCACTATTTAAACCAATATCATTTGACATTTTACAAGACCAATTCAAATAAACCAATAACATTTTAAACCTACATACATAACACCCCTCCCCACTAGGTTCAGTCCATACCAAACCCCAACCTATCTAATGTATTCCTTTAAATAGGTGGGGCTCTTACGATAATGCGTTGAGACCTTCGTGGTTCAGAATCTTTATTGTTCTCACCCAGTGAGAGAGGAAATGTGTCTGCTGACATTTCCTGTTAGGACTTCCTGTGAAAGAAGACCCTGTTAGACTGTTAGAATCTGGTCTCTCCTCCCAACCCATCTCCATTCCAATGTCAACACAAGTCTGGTAGTGATGTACAATCTTCCACTTCTAGGATGGATCTAGGCATTGTGACAGGGTTCGGGATGGTTCCTGTCAATAATGACTCTACTTCTAAGGATGGATCTTGGCATTGTGACAGGGTTGGGATGGTTCTGTCGCAATGGCTCGTTACACAAAGGTTGATTCCTGTTTGCTGATATTCTCCTGTTCCTCCCTTCCCCCTAGAAGAGACATCAGGTGAGGGACCTAGAGAGAGACAGGGCGATGTTCCTGGTGAACCGGGATCTAAGCTTGGTCAATGTGCCTGCTCCAGAGAGAGGCCATCCTCTGTTTGAACCCTGTAAGAAAGAGGGCCAGTGATGTGAGTTATTTCAGCAGGAATCCACAAAGGTTCACCTGTAAGGTTCCTAGCATAGAACAAATCTCCCACACTAAAAATTGAACTTTGGAAGTGGAATCCAGTGGTGTATTGGGTGCATAAGTGGGATGAAGTCGGTCAAGGGAAGACCTAAGTTTCCTGCCCATTAACAACTCTGGGGACAAGTTAGTTGATGGGCTAGAATCTGAACACTAAGAAGCTTTTCAAGCTTCTCAGTGATCCCCAGGACCCAGCTGCTGA
>SOZL01001831.1:70169-91051 GCA_009733165.1 Naja naja | reverse complement strand
ATGGGAGTTGTCCATGGAGAGTTGTCCATGGAGAGTTGTCCATGGTGAGTTGTCCATGGAGAGTTAGCCATGGTGAGTTGGTCATGAGGAGTTGTCCATGAAGAGTTGTCCATAGAGAGTTGTCCATGGTGAGTTGGCCATGGAGAGTGCCATGGAGAGTTGGTCAAGGAAGTGGCCATGGAGAGTTGTCCATGGAGAGTTGTCCATGGTGAGTTGTCCATGGAGAGTTAGCCATGGTGAGTTGGTCATGAGGAGTTGTCCATGAAGAGTTGTCCATAGAGAGTTGTCCATGGAGAGTTGGCCAGGAGAGCTGGCCAGACAAGTGGCAGCGGATGGGAGTTTCCCATGGAGAGTTGTCCATGGTGAGTTGTCCATGGAGAGTTAGCCATGGTGAGTTGGTCATGAGGAGTTGTCCATGAAGAGTTGTCCATAGAGAGTTGTCCATGGTGAGTTGTCCATGGAGAGTTGCCATGGTGAGTTGGTCATGAGGAGTTGTCCATGAAGAGTTGTCCATGGAGAGTTGTCCATGGTGAGTTGTCCATGGAGAGTTGTCCATGGTGAGTTGGTCATGAGGAGTTGTCCATGAAGAGTTGTCCATAGAGAGTTGTCCATGGTGAGTTGTCCATGGAGAGTTAGCCATGGTGAGTTGGTCATGAGGAGTTGTCCATGGAGAGTTGTCCATATGAGTTGTCCATGGTGAGTTGTCCATGGAGAGTTGTCCATGGTGAGTTGGCCATGGAGGGAGTTTGCCCATGGAGAGTTGTCCATGAGAGTTGTCCATAGAGAGTTTCCATTTAGAGTTGGCCATGGAGAGTTGGCAAGGCAAGTGAGCCATGGGAGTTGACCATGAGAGTTGTCCATGGAGAGTTGTCCATGGTGGAGTTGTCCATGGAGAGTTGCCCATGGGAGTTGTCCATGAAGAGTTGTCCATAGAGAGTTGTCCATGAGAGTTGGCCAAGGAGAGCTGGCCAGACAAGGAGATGGAGAGTTGACCATGGAGAGTTGTCCATGGAGAGTTGTCCATGGTGAGTTGTCCATGGAGAGTTAGCCATGGTGAGTTGGTCATGAGAGTTGTCCATGAAGAGTTGTCCATAGAGTCCATGGTGAGTTGTCCATGGAGAGTTGCCATGGTGAGTTGGTCATGAGGAGTTGTCCATGAAGAGTTGTCCATAGAGTTGTCCATGGTGAGTTGTCCATAGAGAGTTGTCCATGGTGAGTTGGCCAAGGAGAATTGACCATGGAGAGTTGTCCATGGAGAGTTGTCCATGGTGAGTTGATCATAGGAGTTGTCCATGAAGAGTTGTCCATAGAGAGTTGTCCATGAGAGTTGGCCAAGGAGAGCTGGCCAAGGCAAGTGAGTGATGGGGAGTTGTCCATGGTGAGTTGGTCATCAGGAGTTGTCCATGAAGAGTTGTGCATAGAGAGTTGTCCATGGAGTTGGCCATGGGAGTGGCCAGGTAAGTGTCCATGGAGAGTTGTCCATGGGAGTTGGTCATGAGGAGTTGTCCATGGAGAGTTGTCCATGGAGAGTTGTCCATGGAGAGTTGGCCATGGAGAGTTGTCTGGAGAGTTGTCCATGGAGAGTTGTCCATTGGTGAGTTTGTCCATGGAGAGTTAGCCATGGAGAGTTGGTCATGAGGAGTTGTCCACGAAGAGTTGTCCATAGAGAGTTGTCCATGGTGAGTTGGCCATGGAGAGTGGCCATGGTGAGTTGGTCAAGGAGTTGAGCATGGAGAGTTGTCCATGGAGAGTTGTCCATGGTGAGTTGTCCATGGAGAGTTGCCATGGTGAGTTGGTCATGAGGAGTTGTCCATGAAGAGTTGTCCATAGAGAGTTGTCCATGGAGAGTTGGCCATGGAGAGCTGGCCAGGCAAGTGGCATGGGGAGTTGACCATGGAGCCATGGAGAGTTGTCCATGGTGAGTTGTCCATGGAGAGTTAGCCATGGTGAGTTTGTCATGAGGAGTTTTCCATGAAGAGTTGTCCATAGAGAGTTGTCCATGGAGAGTTGGCCATAGAGTTGGCCATGGAAGTGCCATGGGGAGTTGACCATGGAGAGTTGTCCATGTAGAGTTGTCCATGGTGAGTTGTCCATGGAGAGTTGTCCATGGAGAGTTGTCCATGGTGAGTTGTCCATGGAGAGTTAGCCATGGTGAGTTGGTCATGAGGAGTTGTCCATGAAGAGTTGTCCATAGAGAGTTGTCCATGGTGAGTTGGCCATGGAGAGTTGGCCATGGGGATTTGGTCAAGGTAAGTGAGCCATGGAGAGTTGACCATGGAGAGTTGTCCATATAGAGTTGTCCATGGTGAGTTCCCAGAGAGTTGTCCATGGTGAGTTGGCCAGGAGAGTTGTCCATGGAGAGTTGTCCATGGTGAGTTGTCCATGGTTAGTTGGTCATGAGGAGTTGTCCATGAAGAGTTGTCCATAGAGAGTTGTCCATGGAGAGTTGTCCAAGGAGAGCTTGGCCAGGACAAGTGAGCCATGGAGAGTTGGCCATGGAGAGTTGTCCATGGAGAGTTGTCCATGGAGAGTTGTCCATGGTGAGTTGTCCATGGAGAGTTAGCCATGGTGAGTTGGTCATGAGGAGTTGTCCATGAAGAGTTGTCCATAGAGAGTTGTCCATTGAGAGTTGGCCAAGGAGAGCTGGCCAAGGCAAGTGAGCGATGGGGAGTTGTCCATGGAGAGTTGTCCATGGAGAGTTGTCCATGGTGAGTTGTCCATGGAGAGTTGTCCATGGAGAGTTGTCCATGGTGAGTTGTCCATGGAGAGTTAGCCATGGTGAGTTGGTCATGAGGAGTTGTCCATGAAGAGTTGTCCATAGAGAGTTGTCCATGGTGAGTTGGCCATGGAGAGTTGCCATGGGAGTTGGTCAAGGTAAGTGAGCCATGGAGAGTTGACCATGGAGAGTTGTCCATGGTGAGTTGTCCATGGAGAGTTAGCCATGGTGAGTTGGTCATGAGGAGTTGGTCATGAGAGTTGTCTATGAAGAGTTGTCCATATAGTCCATGGTGAGCTGTCCATGGGGAGTTAGCCATGGTGAGTTGGTCATGAGGAGTTGTCCATGAAGAGTTGTCCATAGAGAGTTGTCCATGGAGAGTTGTCCATAGAGAGTTGTCCATGGTGAGTTGGCCAAGGGGAGTTGACCATGGAGAGTTGTCCATGGAGAGTTGTCCATGGTGAGTTGTCCATGGAGAGTTAGCCATGGTGAGTTGGTCATGAGGAGTTGTCCATGAAGAGTTGTCCATAGAGAGTTTTCCATTTAGAGTTGGCCAAGGAGAGCTGGCCAAGGCAAGTGAGCGATGGGGAGTTGACCATGGAGAGTTGTCCATGGAGAGTTGTCCATGGTGAGTTTTCCATGGAGAGTAGTCCATGGAGAGTTAGCCATGGTGAGTGGGTCAAGGAGAGTTGACCATGGAGAGTTGTCCATGGAGAGTTGTCCATGGAGAGTTGTCCATGGTGAGTTGTCCATGGAGAGTTAGCCATGGTGAGTTGGTCATGAGAGAGTTGTCCATGAAGAGTTGTCCATAGAGAGTTGTCCATGGTGAGTTGGCCATGGAGAGTTGGCCATGGGGATTTGGTCAAGGTAAGTGAGCCATGGAGAGTTGTCCATGGAGAGTTGTCCATGGTGAGTTGTCCATGGAGAGTTAGCCATGGTGAGTTGGTCATGAGGAGTTGTCCATGAAGAGTTGTCCATAGAGAGTTGTCCATGGAGAGTTGTCCATGGAGAGTTGGCCATGGGGATTTGGTCAAGGTAAGTGAGCCATGGAGAGTTGTCCATGGAGAGTTGTCCATGGTGAGTTGTCCATGGAGAGTTAGCCATGGTGAGTTGGTCATGAGGAGTTGTCCATGAAGAGTTGTCCATAGAGAGTTGTCCATGGAGAGTTGGCCAAGGAGAGCTGGCCAAGGCAAGTGAGCGATGGGAGTTGACCATGGAGAGTTGTCCATGGAGAGTTGTCCATGGTGAGTTGTCCATGGAGAGTTAGCCATGGTGAGTTGGTCATGAGGAGTTGTCCATGAAGAGTTGTCCATAGAGAGTTGTCCATGGTGAGTTGTCCATGGAGAGTTAGCCATGGTGAGTTGGTCATGAGGAGTTGTCCATGAAGAGTTGTCCATAGAGAGTTGTCCATGGTGAGTTGTCCATAGAGAGTTGTCCATGGTGAGTTGTCCATAGAGAGTTGTCCATGGAGAGTTGGCCGAGAGTTGTCCATGGGAGTTGTCCATGGAGAGTTAGCCATGGTGAGTTGGTCATGAGGAGTTGTCCATGAGTTGTCCATAGAGAGTTGTCCATGGAGAGTTGGCCAAGGAGAGTGGCCAGGACAAGTGAGCCATGGAGAGTTGACCATGGAGAGTTGTCCATGGAGAGTTGTCCATAGAGAGTTGGCCATGGAGAGTTGTCCATGGAGAGTTAGCCATGGTGAGTTGGTCATGAGGAGTTGTCCATGAAGAGTTGTCCATAGAGAGTTTTCCATGGAGAGTTGGCCATGGAGAGCTGGCCAAGGCAAGTGGCGATGGGGAGTTGACCATGGAGAGTTGTCCATGGAGAGTTGTCCATGGTGAGTTGTCCATGGAGAGTTAGCCATGGTGAGTTGGTCATGAGGAGTTGTCCATGAAGAGTTGTCCATAGAGAGTTGTCCATGGTGAGTTGGCCATGGAGAGTTGGCCACAGGGATTTGGTCAAGGTAAGTGAGCCATGGAGAGTTGACCATGGAGAGTTGTCCATGGTGAGTTGTCCATGGAGAGTTAGCCATGGTGAGTTGGTCATGAGGAGTTGTCCATGAAGAGTTGTCCATAGAGAGTTGTCCATGAAGAGTTGGCCAAGGAGAGCTGGCCAAGACAAGTGAGCGATGGAGAGTTGACCATGGAGAGTTGTCCATGGAGAGTTTTCCATGGTGAGTTGGTCATGAGGAGTTGTCCATGAAGAGTTGTCCATAGAGAGTTGTCCATGGAGAGTTGGCCAAGGAGAGCTGGCCAAGGCAAGTGAGCGATGGGGAGTTGACCATGGAGAGTTGTCCATGGAGAGTTGTCCATGGTGAGTTGTCCATGGAGAGTTAGCCATGGTGAGTTGGTCATGAGAGTTGTCCATGAAGAGTTGTCCATAGAGAGTTGTCCATGGTGAGTTGTCCATGGAGAGTTAGCCATGGTGAGTTGGTCATGAGAGTTGTCCATGAAGAGTTGTCCATAGAGTTGTCCATGGTGAGTTGTCCATAGAGATTGTCCATGGTGAGTTGGCCATGGAGAGTTGTCCATGGAGAGTTGGTCCATGGAGAGTTGGCCATGGAGAGTTGTCCATGGAGAGTTGTCCATGGTGAGTTGTCCATGGAGAGTTAGCCATGGTGAGTTGGTCATGAGGAGTTGTCCATGAAGAGTTGTCCATAGAGAGTTGTCCATGGAGAGTTGGCCATGGAGAGCTGGCCAAGCAAGTGGCGATGGGGAGTTGTCCATGGTCCATGGTGAGTTGTCCATGGAGAGTTAGCCATGGTGAGTTGGTCATGAGGAGTTGTCCATGAAGAGTTGTCCATAGAGAGTTGTCCATGGTGAGTTGGCAAGAGAGTTGGCCATGGAGAGTAGTCCATGGAGAGTTGTCCATGGAGAGTTGTCCATGGTGAGTTGTCCATGGAGAGTTAGCCATGGTGAGTTGGTCATGAGGAGTTGTCCATGAAGAGTTGTCCATAGAGAGTTGGCCATGGTGAGTTGGCCATGGAGAGTTGGCCATGGGGAGTTGGTCAATGAAGTGAGCCATGGAGAGTTGTCCATGGAGAGTTGTCCAGAGTTGTCCATGGAGAGTTAGCCATGGTGAGTTGGTCATGAGGAGTTGGTCATGAGGAGTTGTCCATGAAGAGTTGTCCATATGGAGGTGTCCATGGAGAGTTGACTATGGAGAGTTGTCCATGGACAGTTTTCCATGGTGAGTTGTCCATGGAGAGTTAGCCATGGTGAGTTGGTCATGAGGAGTTGTCCATGAAGAGTTGTCCATATAGAGTTGTCCATGGTGAGTTGTCCATAGAGAGTTGTCCATGGTGAGTTGGCCAAGGAGAGTTGACCATGGAGAGTAGTCCATGGAGAGTTGTCCATGGAGAGTTGTCCATGGTGAGTTGTCCATGGAGAGTTAGCCATGGTGAGTTGGTCATGAGGAGTTGTCCATGAAGAGTTGTCCATAGAGAGTTGGCCATGGTGAGTTGGCCATGGAGAGTTGGCCATGGGAGTTGGTCAATGGGTGAGCCATGGAGAGTTGACCATGGAGAGTTGTCTATGGTGAGTTGTCCATGGAGAGTTAGCCATGGTGAGTTGGTCATGGAGGAGTTGTCATGAGAGTTGTCCATGGAGAGTTGTCCATATGGAGTTGTCCATGGAGAGTTGACCATGGAGAGTTGTCCATGGAGAGTTGTCCATGGTGAGTTGTCCATGGAGAGTTAGCCATGGTGAGTTGGTCATGAGGAGTTGTCCATGAAGAGTTGTCCATAGAGAGTTGTCCATGGTGAGTTGTCCATGGAGAGTTAGCCATGGTGAGTTGGTCATGAGGAGTTGTCCATGAAGAGTTGTCCATATAGAGTTGTCCATGGTGAGTTGTCCATAGAGAGTTGTCCATGGTGAGTTGGCCAAGGAGAGTTGTCCATGGAGAGTTGTCCATGGAGAGTTGTCCATGGAGAGTTGTCCATGGTGAGTTGTCCATGGAGAGTTAGCCATGGTGAGTTGGTCATGAGGAGTTGTCCATGAAGAGTTGTCCATAGAGAGTTGTCCATGGTGAGTTGGCCATGGAGAGTTGGCCATGGGGAGTTGGTCAATGTAAGAGTGAGCCATGGAGAGTTGTCCATGGAGAGTTGTCCATGGTGAGTTGTCCATGGAGAGTTAGCCATGGTGAGTTGGTCATGAGGAGTTGTCCATGAGAGTTGTCCATGGAGAGTTGTCCATGGAGAGTGTCCATGGAGAGTTGTCCATGGAGAGTTGTCCATGGGAGTTGTCCATGGTGAGTTGTCCATGGAGAGTTAGCCATGGTGAGTTGGTCATGAGGAGTTGTCCATGAAGAGTTGTCCATAGAGAGTTGTCCATGGTGAGTTGTCCATGGAGCGTTAGCCATGGTGAGTTGGTCATGAGAAGTTGTCCATGAAGAGTTGGCCATAGAGAGTTGTCCATGGTGAGTTGTCCATAGAGAGTTGTCCATGGTGAGTTGGCCATGGAGAGTTGACCATGGAGAGTTGTCCATGGAGAGTTGTCCATGGAGAGTTGTCCATGGTGAGTTGTCCATGGAGAGTTAGCCATGGTGAGTTGGTCATGAGGAGTTGTCCATGAAGAGTTGTCCATATGGAGTTGTCCATGAAGAGTTGTCCATAGAGAGTTGGCCATGGTGAGTTGGCCATGGAGAGTTGGCCATGGGGATTTGGTCAATGTAAGTGAGCCCTGGAGAGTTGTCCATGGAGAGTTGTCCATGGTGAGTTGTCCATGGAGAGTTAGCCATGGTGAGTTGGTCATGAGGAGTTGGTCATGAGGATTTGGCCATGAAGAGTTGTCCATAGAGAGGTGTGCATGGAGAGTTGACTATGGAGAGTTGTCCATGGACAGTTTTCCATGGTGAGTTGTCCATGGAGAGTTAGCCATGGTGAGTTGGTCATGAGGAGTTGTCCATGAAGAGTTGTCCATATAGAGTTGTCCATGGTGAGTTGTCCATGGAGAGTTAGCCATGGTGAGTTGGTCATGAGGAGTTGTCCATGAAGAGTTGTCCATAGAGTTGTCCATGGTGAGTTGTCCATGGAGAGTTGTCCATGGTGAGTTGGCCATGAGAGTTGTCCATGGAGAGTTGTCCATGGAGAGTTGTCCATGGAGAGTTGTCCATGGTGAGTTGTCCATGGAGAGTTAGCCATGGTGAGTTGGTCATGAGGAGTTGTCCATGAAGAGTTGTCCATAGAGTTGTCCATGGTGAGTTGGCCATGGAGAGTTGGCCATGGGAGTTGGTCAATGGTAAGTGAGCCATGGAGAGTTGTCCATGGAGAGTTGTCCATGGTGAGTTGTCCATGGAGAGTTGCCATGGTGAGTTGGTCATGAGGAGTTGGTCATGAGGAGTTGTCCATGAAGAGTTGTCCATGGAGAGTTGTCCATGGTGAGTTGTCCATGGAGAGTTAGCCATGGTGAGTTGGTCATGAGAGTTGTCCATGAAGAGTTGTCCATAGAGAGTTGTCCATGGTGAGTTGTCCATAGAGAGTTGTCCATGGTGAGTTGGCCAGGAGTTGTCCATGGAGAGTTGTCCATGGAGAGTTGTCCATGAAGAGTTGTCCATAGAGAGTTGTCCATGGTGAGTTGGCCATGGAGAGTTGGCCATGGGGATTTGGTCAAGGAGAGTGAGCCATGGAGAGTTGCCATGGAGAGTTGTCCATGGTGAGTTGTCCATGGAGAGTTAGCCATGGTGAGTTGGTCATGAGGAGTTGTCCATGAAGAGTTGTCCATAGAGAGTTGTCCATGGAGAGTTGGCCAAGGAGAGCTGGCCAAGGCAAGTGAGCGATGGGGAGTTGACCATGGAGAGTTGTCCATGGAGAGTTGTCCATGGTGAGTTGTCCATGGAGAGTTAGCCATGGTGAGTTGGTCATGAGGAGTTGTCCATGAAGAGTTGTCCATAGAGAGTTGTCCATGGTGAGTTGTCCATGGCGAGTTAGCCATGGTGAGTTGGTCATGAGGAGTTGTCCATGAAGAGTTGTCCATATAGAGTTGTCCATGGTGAGTTATCCCTAGAGAGTTGTCCATGGTGAGTTGGCCAAGGAGAGTTGACCATGGAGAGTTGTCCATGGAGAGTTAGCCATGGTGAGTGGGTCATGAGGAGTTGTCCATGAAGAGTTGTCCATAGAGAGTTGTCCATGGAGAGTTGGCCAAGGAGAGCTGGCCAGGACAAGTGAGCGATGGAGAGTTGACCATGGAGAGTTGACCATGGAGAGTTGTCCATGGAGAGTTGTCCATGGAGAGTTGTCGATGGTGAGTTGTCCATGGAGAGTTAGCCATGGTGAGTTGATCATGAGGAGTTGTCCATGAAGAGTTGTCCATAGAGAGTTTTCCATTTAGAGTTGGCCAAGGAGAGCTGGCCAAGGCAAGTGAGCGATGGGGAGTTGACCATGGAGAGTTGTCCATGGAGAGTTGTCCATGGTGAGTTGTCCATGGAGAGTTAGCCATGGTGAGTTGGTCATGAGGAGTTGTCCATGAAGAGTTGTCCATAGAGAGTTGTCCATGGTGAGTTGGCCATGGAGAGTTGGCCATGGGGAGTTGGTCAAGGTAAGTGAGCCATGGAGAGTTGTCCATGGAGAGTTGTCCATGGTGAGTTGTCCATGGAGAGTTAGCCATGGTGAGTTGGTCATGAGGAGTTGTCCATGAAGAGTTGTCCATAGAGAGTTGTCCATGGAGAGTTGGCCAAGGAGAGTTGGCCAAGACAAAGTGGCATGGAGAGTTGTCCATGGAGAGTTGTCCATGGAGAGTTTCCATGGTGAGTTGGTCATGAGGAGTTGTCCATGAGGCCATGGGGAGTTGACCATGGAGAGTTGTCCATGGAGAGTTGTCCATGGTGAGTTGTCCATGGAGAGTTAGCCATGGTGAGTTGGTCATGAGGAGTTGTCCATGAAGAGTTGTCCATAGAGAGTTGTCCATGGGAGAGGGCCATGGTGAGTTGGTCATGAGAGTTGTCCATGAAGAGTTGTCCATGGAGAGTTGTCCATGGAGAGTTGTCCATGGAGAGTTGTCCATGGTGAGTTGGTCAAGAGAGTTGTCCATGGAGAGTTGTCCATGGAGAGTTGTCCATGGTGAGTTGTCCATGGAGAGTTGTCCATGGTGAGTTGGTCCAAGGGAGAGTTGTCCATGGAGAGTTGTCCATGGAGAGTTGTCCATGGTGAGTTGTCCATGGAGAGTTAGCCATGGTGAGTTGGTCATGAGGAGTTGTCCATGAAGAGTTGTCCATAGAGAGTTGTCCATGGTGAGTTGGCCATGGAGAGTTGGCCATGGGGATTTGGTCAAGGTAAGTGAGCCATGGAGAGTTGTCCATGGAGAGTTGTCCATGGTGAGTTGTCCATGGAGAGTTAGCCATGGTGAGTTGGTCATGAGGAGTTGTCCATGAAGAGTTGTCCATAGAGAGTTGTCCATGGAGAGTTGGTGGAGAGAGCTGGCCAAGGCAAGTGAGCCATGGGGAGTTGACCATGGAGAGTTGTCCATGGAGAGTTGTCCATGGTGAGTTGTCCATGGAGAGTTAGCCATGGTGAGTTGGTCATGAGGAGTTGTCCATGAGAGTTGTCCAGAGAGTTGTCCATGGTGAGTTGTCCATGGAGAGTTGCCATGGTGAGTTGGTCATGAGGAGTTGTCCATGGAAGAGTTGTCCATGAGAGAGTTGTCCATGGAGAGTTGTCCATAGAGAGTGGTCCATGGTGAGTTGGCCATGGAGAGTTGTCCATGGAGAGTTGTCCATGGAGAGTTAGCCATGGTGAGTTGGTCATGAGGAGTTGTCCATGAAGAGTTGTCCATAGAGAGTTGTCCATGGAGAGTTGGCCAATGAGACAGTTGGCCAGGACAAGTGAGTGCCATGGAGAGTTGTCCATGGAGAGTTGTCCATGGAGAGTTGTCCATGGAGAGTTGTCCATGGAGAGTTGTCCATGGTGAGTTGTCCATGGAGAGTTAGCCATGGTGAGTTGGTCATGAGGAGTTGTCCATGAAGAGTTGTCCATGAGAGTTGTCCATGGAGAGTTGGCCAGGAGAGCTGGCCAAGGCAAGTGAGCGATGGGGAGTTGACCATGGAGAGTTGTCCATGGAGAGTTGTCCATGGTGAGTTGTCCATGGAGAGTTAGCCATGGTGAGTTGGTCATGAGGAGTTGTCCATGAAGAGTTGTCCATAGAGAGTTGTCCATGGTGAGTTGGCCATGGAGAGTTGGCCATGGGAGTTGGTCAAGGGTGAGCCATGGAGAGTTGTCCATGGAGAGTTGTCCATGGTGAGTTGTCCATGGAGTTAGCCATGGTGAGTTGGTCATGAGGAGTTGTCCATGAAGAGTTGTCCATAGAGAGTTGTCCATGGAGAGTTGGCCATGAGAGTGGCCAAGACAAGTGAGCCATGGAGAGTTGTCCATGGAGAGTTGTCCATGGAGAGTTAGCCATGGTGAGTTGGTCATGAGGAGTTGTCCATGAAGAGTTGTCCATAGAGAGTTGTCCATGGAGAGTTGCCAAGGAGAGTTGGCCAAGGCAAGTGGCCATGGGGAGTTGACCATGGAGAGTTGTCCATGGAGAGTTGTCCATGGTGAGTTGTCCATGGAGAGTTAGCCATGGTGAGTTGGTCATGAGGAGTTGTCCATGAAGAGTTGTCCATAGAGAGTTGTCCATGGTGAGTTGGCCATGGAGAGTTGGTCATGAGGAGTTGTCCATGAAGAGTTGTCCATAGAGAGTTGTCCATGGTGAGTTGTCCATAGAGAGTTGTCCATGGTGAGTTGGTCATGAGAGTTGTCCATGGAGAGTTGACCATGGAGAGTTGTCCATGGTGAGTTGTCCATGGAGTTGTCCATGGTGAGTTGGCCATGGGAGTTGTCCATGGAGAGTTGTCCATGGAGAGTTGTCCATGGTGAGTTGTCCATGGAGAGTTAGCCATGGTGAGTTGGTCATGAGGAGTTGTCCATGAAGAGTTGTCCATAGAGAGTTGTCCATGGTGAGTTGGCCATGGAGAGTTGGCCATGGGGATTTGCCAAGGTAAGTGAGCCATGGAGAGTTGTCCATGGAGAGTTGTCCATGGTGAGTTGTCCATGCTGGGAGAGTTAGCCATGGTGAGTTGGTCATGAGGAGTTGTCCATGAAGAGTTGTCCATAGAGTTGTCCATGGTGAGTTGTCCATAGGAGAGTTGTCCATGAGAGTTGGCCATGGAGAGTTGTCCATGGAGAGAGTTGTCCATGGAGAGTTGTCCATGGTGAGTTGTCCATGGAGAGTTGGCCATGGTGAGTTGGTCATGAGGAGTTGTCCATGGAAGAGTTGTCCATAGAGAGTTGTCCATGGTGAGTTGTCCCAGAGAGTTGTCCATGGTGAGAGTTGGCCATGGAGAGTTGTCCATGGAGAGTTGTCCATGGAGAGTTAGCCATGGGTGAGTTGGTCATGAGGAGTTGTCCATGAAGAGTTGTCCAGAGAGTTGTCCATGGAGAGTTGGCCAAGGAGAGTTGGCCAGGACAAGTGAGCCATGGAGAGTTGACCATGGAGATGTCCATGGAGAGTTGTCCATGGAGAGCTCCATGGGTGAGTTGTCCATGGAGAGTTAGCCATGGTGAGTTGGTCATGAGGAGTTGTCCATGAAGAGTTGTCCATAGAGAGTTGTCCATGGAGAGTTGGCCAAGGAGAGCTGGCCAAGGCAAGGAGATGATGGGGAGTTGACCATGGAGAGTTGTCCATGGAGATTTGTCCATGGTGAGTTGTCCATGGAGAGTTGGCCATGGTGAGTTGGTCAGGGGCAGGAGTTGTCCATGGAGAGTTGCCATGGTGACCATGGTCATGAGGAGTTGTCCATGAAGAGTTGTCCATAGAGAGTTGTCCATGGTGAGTTGTCCATGGAGAGTTAGCCATGGTGAGTTGGTCATGAGGAGTTGTCCATGAAGAGTTGTCCATAGAGAGTTGTCCATGGTGAGTTGTCCATGGAGAGTTGCCATGGTGAGTTGTCCATGGAGTTAGCTGCAGGAGTTGGTCATGAGAGTTGTCCATGAAGAGTTGTCCATAGAGAGTTGTCCATGGAGAGTTGGCCATGGAGAGTTGGCCATGGGAGTTGGTCAATGGTAAGTGAGCCATGGAGAGTTGTCCATGGAGAGTTGTCCATGGAGAGTTGTCCATGGAGAGTTAGCCATGGAGAGTTGGTCAGGAGGAGTTGGTCATGAGGAGTTGTCCATGGAGAGTTGTCCATAGAGAGTTGTCCATGGTGAGTTGTCGATGGAGAGTTAGCCATGGTGAGTTGGTCATGAGGAGTTGTCCATGAAGAGTTGTCCATGGAGAGTTGTCCATGGTGAGTTGTCCATGGAGAGTTAGCCATGGTGAGTTGGTCATGAGGAGTTGTCCTTGAAGAGTTGTCCATAGAGAAGTTCTCCATGGTGAGTTGGCCATGGAGAGTTGTCCATGGTGAGTTGGGCTGCATGGGAGTTGTCCATTGACCATGGAGAGTTGTCCATGGAGAGTTGTCCATGGAGAGTTGTCCATGGTGAGTTGTCCATGGAGAGTTAGCCATGGTGAGTTGGTCATGAGGAGTTGTCCATGAAGAGTTGTCCATAGAGAGTTGTCCATGGTGAGTTGGCCATGGAGAGTTGGCCATGGGGATTTGGTCAAGGAAGTGACCATGGAGAGTTGTCCATGGTGAGTTGTCCATGGAGAGTTAGCCATGGTGAGTTGGTCATGAGGAGTTGTCCATGAAGAGTTGTCCATAGAGAGTTTTCCATTTAGAGTTGGCCAGGAGAGCTGGCCAAGGCAAGTGAGCGCATGGGGAGTTGACCATGGAGAGTTGTCCATGGAGAGTTGTCCATGGAGAGTTGTCCATGGTGAGTTGTCCATGGAGAGTTAGCCATGGTGAGTTGGTCATGAGGAGTTGTCCATGAAGAGTTGTCCATAGAGAGTTGTCCATGAGAGGGCTGTCTGGCGGAGAAGTTAGCCATGGAGAGTTGGTCCATGAGAGTTGTCCCTTTTGAAGAGTTGTCCATAGAGAGTTGTCCATGGTGAGTTGTCCAGAGAGTTGTCCATGGAGAGTTGGCCAAGGAGAGTTGACCATGGAGAGTTGTCCATGGAGAGTTAGCCATGGTGAGTTGGTCATGAGGAGTTGTCCATGAAGAGTTGTCCATAGAGAGTTGTCCATGGAGAGTTGGCCAAGGAGAAGCCGCTGTGACAAGTGAGCCGGTGGAGAGTTGACCATGGAGAGTTGACCATGGAGAGTTGTCCATGGAGAGTTGTCCATGGTGAGTTGTCCATGGAGAGTTAGCCATGGTGAGTTGGTCATGAGGAGTTGTCCATGAAGAGTTGTCCATAGAGAGTTGTCCATGGAGAGTTGGCCAAGGAGAGCTGGCCAAGGCAAGTGAGCGATGGGGAGTTGACCATGGAGAGTTGTCCATGGAGAGTTGTCCATGGTGAGTTGTCCATGGAGAGTTAGCCATGGTGAGTTGTCATCAGGGTGAGTTGTCCATGGAGAGTTGCCATGGTGAGTTGGCCAGAGGAGTTGTCCATGAAGAGTTGTCCAGAGTTGTCCATGGAGAGTTGTCCATGGAGAGTTAGCCATGGTGAGTTGGTCATGAGGAGTTGTCCATGAAGAGTTGTCCATAGAGAGTTGTCCATGGTGAGTTGGTCCATGGAGAGTTGCCATGGTGAGTTGTCCATGGAGAGTTAGCCATGGTGAGTTGGCCATGAGAGTTGTCCATGAAGAGTTGTCCATAGAGAGTTGTCCATGGTGAGTTGGCCATGGAGAGTTGGCCATGGGGAGTTGGTCAAGGTAAGGGAGCCATGGAGAGTTGTCCATGGAGAGTTGTCCATGTGGAGTTGTCCATGGAGAGTTGTCCATGGAGAGTTGTCCATGGAGAGTTAGCCATGTAGAGTGGTCATGAGGAGTTGTCCATGAAGAGTTGTCCATGAGAGAGTTGTCCATGGTGAGTTGTCCATGGAGAGTAGTTGCCATGAGTTGGTCAAGGTGGGTTGAGCCATGGAGAGTTGTCCATGGAGAGTTGTCCATGGTGAGTTGTCCATGGAGAGTTAGCCATGGTGAGTTGGTCATGGAGTTGTCCATGAAGAGTTGTCCATAGAGAGTTGTCCATGGTGAGTTGTCCATGGAGAGTTAGCCAGGAGTTGTCCATGGAGCCATTCCATGGTGAGTTGGTCGAGGAGTTGTCCATGGAGAGTTGTCCATGGAGAGTTGTCCATGGAGAGTTGGCCATGGAGAGTTGGCCATGGGGAGTTGGTCAAGGAAGTGAGCCATGGGAGTTGTCCATGGAGAGTTGTCCATGAGAGTTGTCCATGGAGAGTTGTCCATGGAGAGTTGTCCATGGAGAGTTAGCCATGGTGGTGCCAGAGAGTTGCCAAAGAGTTGTCCATAGAGAGTTGTCTGGTGGTGAGGGCCATGGAGAGTTTGCCATGGGGAGTTGGTCAAGGAGTTGAGCCATGGAGAGTTGTCCATGGAGAGTTGTCCATGGTGAGTTGTCCATGGAGAGTTAGCCATGGTGAGTTGGTCATGAGGAGTTGTCCATGAAGAGTTGTCCATAGAGAGTTGTCCATGGTGAGTTGTCCATGGAGAGTTGTATGGTGAGTTGGTCATGAGGAGTTGTCCATGGAGAGTTGTCCCAGAGAGTTGTCCATGGTGAGTTGGCCAAGGAGAGTTGGCCATGGAGAGTTGTCCATGGAGAGTTGTCCAGAGTTGTCCATGGAGAGTTAGCCATGGTGAGTTGGTCATGAGGAGTTGTCCATGAAGAGTTGTCCATAGAGAGTTGTCCATGGTGAGTTGTCCATGGAGAGTTGTCCATGGTGAGTTGGCCATGGAGAGTGGGACCATGGAGTTGTCCATGGAGAGTTGTCCATGGTGAGTTGTCCATGGAGAGTTAGCCATGGTGAGTTGGTCATGAGGAGTTGTCCATGAAGAGTTGTCCATAGAGAGTTGTCCATGGAGAGTTGTCCATGGAGAGTTGTCCATGGTGAGTTGTCCATGGAGAGTTAGCCATGGTGGTGAGTTGGCCATGAGGAGTTGTCATGGTGAAGAGTTGTCCAGAGAGTTGTCCATAGAGAGTTGTCCATGGAGAGTTGGCCATGGAGAGTTGGCCAAGGCAAGTGAGCCGGGAGGAGAGTTGACCATGAGGAGAGTTGTCCATGGAGAGTTGTCCATAGAGAGTTGTCCATGGTGAGTTGTCCATGGAGAGTTAGCCATGGTGAGTTGGTCATGAGGAGTTGTCCATGAAGAGTTGTCCATGGAGAGTTGTCCATGGTGAGTTGTCCATGGAGAGTTGTCCATGGTGAGTTGGCCATGGAGAGTTGTCCATGGAGAGTTGTCCATGGAGAGTAGCCATGGTGAGTTGGTCATGAGGAGTTGTCCATGAAGAGTTGTCCATAGAGAGTTGTCCATGGTGAGTTGTCCATGGAGAGTTGTCCATGGTGAGTTGGCATGGGAGAGTTGACCATGGAGAGTTGTCCATGGAGAGTTGTCCATGGTGAGTTGTCCATGGAGAGTTAGCCATGGTGAGTTGGTCATGAGGAGTTGTCCATGAAGAGTTGTCCATAGAGAGTTGTCCATGGAGAGTTGGCCAAAGAGAGAGGGTGTAGCATGGAGAGTTCCATGGGGAGTTGTCCAGAGAGTTGTCCATGGAGAGTTGTCAATGGTGAGTTGTCCATGGAGAGTTAGCCATGGTGAGTTGGTCATGAGGAGTTGTCCATGAAGAGTTGTCCATATAGAGTTGTCCATGGTGAGTTGTCCATGGAGAGTTAGCCATGGTGAGTTGGTCATGAGGAGTTGTCCATGAAGAGTTGTCCATAGAGAGTTGTCCATGGTGAGTTGTCCATAGAGAGTTGTCCATGGTGAGTTGGCCAAGGAGAGTTGACCATGGAGAGTTGTCCATTGAGTTGTCCATGGTGAGTTGTCCATGGAGAGTTAGCCATGGTGAGTTGGTCATGAGGAGTTGTCCATGAAGAGTTGTCCATAGAGAGTTGTCCATGGTGAGTTGGCCATGGAGAGTTGGCCATGGGGATTTGGTCAAGGTAAGTGAGCCATGGAGAGTTGTCCATGGAGAGTTGTCCATGGTGAGTTGTCCATGGAGAGTTAGCCATGGTGAGTTGGTCATGAGGAGTTGTCCATGAAGAGTTGTCCATAGAGAGTTGTCCATGGTGAGTTGTCCATGGAGAGTTGTCCATGGTGAGTTGGCCATGGAGAGTTGACCATGGAGAGTTGTCCATGGAGAGTTGTCCATGGTGAGTTGTCCATGGAGAGTTAGCCATGGTGAGTTGGTCATGAGGAGTTGTCCATGAAGAGTTGTCCATAGAGAGTTGTCCATGGAGAGTTGGCCAAGGAGAGGTGGGCAAGGCAAGTGAGGATGGGGAGTTGTCCATGGGAGTTGTCCATGGAGAGTTAGCCATGGTGAGTTGGTCATGAGGAGTTGTCCATGAAGAGTTGTCCATAGAGAGTTGTCCATGGAGAGTTGGCCATGGAGAGTTGGCCATGGGGATTTGGTCAAGGTAAGTGAGCCATGGAGAGTTGACCATGGAGAGTTGTCCATGGAGAGTTGTCCATGTGAGTTGTCCATGGAGAGTTAGCCATGGTGAGTTGGTCATGAGTTGTCCATGAAGAGTTGTCCATATAGAGTTGTCCATGGTGAGTTGTCCATAGAGAGTTGTCCATGGTGAGTTGGCCATGAGAGTTGACCATGGAGAGTTGTCCATGGAGAGTTGTCCATGGTGAGTTGTCCATGGAGAGTTAGCCATGGTGAGTTGGTCATGAGGAGTTGTCCATGAAGAGTTGTCCATAGAGAGTTGTCCATGGAGAGTTGTCCATGGAGAGTTAGCCATGGTGAGTTGGTCATGAGGAGTTGTCCATGAAGAGTTGTCCATAGAGAGTTGGCCATGGTGAGTTGGCCATGGAGAGTTAGCCATGGTTAGTTGGTTATGAGGAGTTGGCCATGGAGACTTGGCCATGTTGAGTTGTCCATGGAGAGTTGGCCATGGAGAGTTGTCCATGGAGAGTTGTCCATGGAGAGTTGTCCATGGAGAGTTGGCCATGGGAGTTGGCCAAAGTGAGCCATGGAGAGTTGACCATGTAGAGTTGGCCATGGTGAGTTGGCCATGGAGACTTAGCCATGGTGAGTTTGTCATGAGGAGTTGTCCATGGAGAGTTGTCCATGGAGAGTTGGCCAAGGAGAGTTCCATGGAGAGTTGGCCATGGTGAGTTGGCCATGGAGAGTTGGTCCATGGAGAGTTGTCCATGGAGAGTTGTCCATGGAGAGTTGGCCATGGGAGATTTCATGTGAGTTGGCCATGGAGAGTTGTCCATGGAGAGTTGTCCATGGGAGTTGTCCATGGAGAGTTGGCCATGGAGAGTTGGTCCATGGAGAGTTGGCCATGGAGGTCCATGAGAGTTGTCCATGGTGAGTTGGTCATGGAGAGTTGCCATGGTGAGTTGGTCATGAGGAGTTGTCCATGGAGAGTTGTCCATGGAGAGTTGTCCATGGTGAGTTGTCCATGGAGAGTTAGCCATGGTGAGTTGGTCATGAGGAGTTGTCCATGAAGAGTTGTCCATAGAGTTGTCCATGGTGAGTTGTCCATGGAGAGTTAGCCATGGTGAGTTGGTCATGAGGAGTTGTCCATGAAGAGTTGTCCATAGAGAGTTGTCCATGGAGAGTTGGCCATGGAGAGCTGGCCAAGACAAGTGAGCGATGGAGAGTTGACCATGGAGAGTTGTCCATGGAGAGTTGTCCATGGTGAGTTGTCCATGGAGAGTTAGCCATGGTGAGTTGGTCATGAGGAGTTGTCCATGAGAGTTGTCCATAGAGAGTTGTCCATGGAGAGTTGTCCATGGAGAGTTGTCCATGGTGAGTTGGCCATGGAGAGTTGTCCATGGTGAGTTGTCCATGGAGAGTTAGCCATGGTGAGTTGGTCATGAGGAGTTGTCCATGAAGAGTTGTCCATAGAGAGTTTTCCATGGAGAGTTGGCCAAGGAGAGCTGGCCAAGGCAAGTGAGCAATGGAGAGTTGACCATGGAGAGTTGTCCATGGAGAGTTGTCCATGGTGAGTTGTCCATGGAGAGTTAGCCATGGTGAGTTGGTCATGAGGAGTTGTCCATGAAGAGTTGTCCATAGAGAGTTGTCCATGGTGAGTTGTCCATAGAGAGTTGTCCATGGTGAGTTGGCCAAGGAGAGTTGACCATGGAGAGTTGTCCATGGAGAGTTGTCCATGGTGAGTTGTCCATGGAGAGTTAGCCATGGTGAGTTGGTCATGAGGAGTTGTCCATGAAGAGTTGTCCATAGAGAGTTGTCCATGGAGAGTTGGCCAAGGAGAGGGCAAGGCAAGTGAGCATGGGGAGTTGACCATGGAGAGTTGTCCATGGAGAGTTGTCCATGGTGAGTTGTCCATGGAGAGTTAGCCATGGTGAGTTGGTCATGAGGAGTTGTCCATGAAGAGTTGTCCATAGAGAGTTGTCCATGGAGAGTTGGCCAAGGAGAGCTGGCCAAGGCAAGTGAGCCATGGAGAGTTGACCATGGAGAGTTGGCCATGGAGAGTTGTCCATGGTGAGTTGTCCATGGAGAGTTAGCCATGGTGAGTTGGTCATGAGGAGTTGTCCATGAAGAGTTGTCCATAGAGAGTTGTCCATGGTGAGTTGGCCATGGAGAGTTGTCCATGGTGAGTTGGTCATGAGGAGTTGTCCATGGAGAGTTGTCCATGGAGAGTTGGCCATGGAGAGTTGTCCATGGAGAGTTGGCCATGGAGAGTTGGCCATGGAGAGTTAGCCATGGTGAGTTGGTCATGAGGAGTTGTCCATGAAGAGTTGTCCATATAGAGTTGTCCATGGTGAGTTGGCCAAGGAGAGTTGGCCATGGAGAGTTGTCCATGGAGAGTTGTCCCTGGTGAGTTGTCCATGGAGAGTTAGCCATTGTGAGTGGGTCATGAGGAGTTGTCCATGAAATGTTGTCCATAGAGAGTTGTCCATAGAGAGTTGTCCATGGAGATTTGGCCAAGGAGAGCTGGCAAAGGCAAGAGGCCATGGAGAGTTGCCATGGAGAGTTGTCCATGGAGAGTTGTCCATGGTGAGATGGTCATGAGGAGTTGTCCATGAAGAGTTGTCCATAGAGAGTTGTCCATGGTGAGTTGGCCATGGAGAGTTAGCCATGGTGAGTTGGTCATGAGGAGTTGTCCATGGAGAGTTGTCCATGGAGAGTTGTCCATGGTGAGTTGGCCAAGGAGAGTTGGCCATGGAGAGTTGTCCATGGAGAGTTGACCATGGAGAGTTGTCCATGGAGAGTTGTCCATGGTGAGTTGTCCATGGAGAGTTAGCCATGGTGAGTTGGTCATGAGGAGTTGTCCATGAAGAGTTGTCCATAGAGAGTTGTCCCTGGAGAGTTGGCCAAGGAGAGTTGTCCATGGAGAGTCAGCCATGGTGAGTTTGTCATGAGGAGTTGTCCATGAAGAGTTGTCCATAGAGAGTTGGCCATGGTGAGTTGGCCATGGAGAGTTAGCCATGGTTAGTTGCTTATGAGGAGTTGGCCATGGAGACTTGGCCATGTTGAGTTACGAATGGAGAGTTGGCCATTGAGAGTTGGCCATGGAGAGTTGGCCATGTGGAGTTGGCCAAGCCAAGTGAGCCATGGAGAGTTGACCATGGAGAGTTGTCCATGGAGAGTTTTCCATGGGGAGTTGGCCATGGAGAGTTGGCCATGGAGAGTTGGCCATGGTGAGTTGGCCATGTTGAGTTGGCCATGTTGAGTTGGCAATGGAGAGTTGACCATGGTGAGTTGGCCATGGAGATTTCATCATGTTTAGTTGGCCATGGGGAGTTGGCCATGGAGATTTGGCCATGGTGAGTTGGCCATGGAGAGTTGGCCATGGGGAGTTGGCCATGGGGAATTGGCCATGGAGAGTTGGCCATGGAGAGTTGGCCATGGTGAGTTGGTCATGGAGAGTTAGCCATGGTGAGTTGGTCATGAGGAGTTGACCATGGAGAGTTGGCCATGAAGAGTTAGCCATGGTGAGTTGGTCATGAGGAGTTGGCCATGGAGAGTTGGCCATGGTGAGTTGGCCATGGAGAGTTGGCCATGGAGATTTACCCATGGAGAGTTGGCCATGGAGAGTTGGCCATGGAGAGTTGGCCATGGGAGTTGGCATGCAGAGCAGCCATGGAGAGAGTTGACCATGGAGAGCTGGGCCATGGTGAGTTGGCCATGGAGAGTTAGCCATGGTGAGTTGGTCCTGAG